>JAYESA010000016.1:136746792-136856792 GCA_036927795.1 Iris macrosiphon | reverse complement strand
TGACCCAAAATTACCGTTTTATTTTTGTGTCCAAATTGGACGAAAGGGTAGTATTTTCTAGCTATCTCGCTTATTCTGGAAACATTGGTGATATCTATTTCAGCATCCGGAGACGTTTATTCCGAGGCCGCAGCTTTTACTCCTGTGTGCGTGACGCCTGGGCATTACACTTCGCATCTCTTCTTGCCAGGCAAGATACCTTGCCAAATTGCTTACAGTATTTTGCATGCTTAGTATATTTCTGTATACTTATTACATTTATGTATATTCATTGCATGTGTAGTTTCTTTTAGTCATTACTATATATTAGATATGTTGACACATACTTGACACTTAGTATCATAGAGGACAATCAGTAGGCGTATGGGCTATAACTACTCTGGTAAACCGTAGTAACTAGCACGCACTATGGTGGTCGTGTCCGATGGTCGCTACCCCCGCGGTATGTCGATTGATGGAGTCACGAGGGTCGCTACCCCCGCAGTATATTGGCTGATGATATCCCCTGACGTGTGTGTGAGTTGTGAGATTTAGATCGAGTAGCCTACCCCTGCCCATACGTCGAAAAGTTGTTCTCACTTGCATTTATATAGATTGTCTTGTACAGCATACTTATTTATTTTCAAATATTATGCATGTTTACTGTATTCAATTGGCTTACTTTTATGTATCTTGTTATGTCCATCTGAGGACCTGGTCCCTTGCCAGGTATAGACGACGATGAGTATCCGCAGGAGTACGGGCCTGGACCTGACGCACTACTTTCTGCCGAGGAGGTCTTACCTTCTGGGCATCATTGATTATCTCTAGTGATGGATCTTCTTAGCTGATACACTTCTGCCATCACCTTATTTTATATTGGAGATTTTATACTCCTCTCTCATTTTAGTTTTGGATATAGTCTTTGGTAGTGGATTTGTCTCCACCCGACTATTATTTTGGATATTTCAGACTCATTATTCTAGTTTAGTATTTCTTTTCTATGACTTGTTGTGTGGATGAGATTAGTATATCTGTGACTTGTGACACTATATATACCACATGTGAGTTTATATTCATATTACAGCGTACGTGTGTATTATGGTATCCATATATTGGAGTTGTCATATACATACGGCTGGCATGCTTACGTGTTCCTAGTCCTACATATTTTAGGACTGGGGTGTGACACTCTGCTGGTGCGGAGCATGATGCTGTGCTACAGGTGGCCTAGCTCCACCTCTCCGATCCTATGCTCCACCACATGGAGGTGCAGTGGGGAAATCTCGTATCTGGTGAGCAGCGGATCCACAGAACAAACACACCTTCAGCCTCCTCCTACAAACATCCCAAGTGCGTCCTGTAGCGCCCCGTTCCCCCGGTGCGGGGAGCGCGGCTAAGAAACACAAACGGTATCGTTCGATCGGGATAGATTGAATTAAGAACTCGTCCTCGTTATGGATTTGTTTCTTCGGAATCGATTCCCATATTCAGTGGACTGCGCCCCAAGGATCGGCTTAGCGGCAGAGTCAGGAGGGACCTCTCCGCTGCTATCTTTTATTGCCTCAGTTTTCGATGTCGCTTATTGCTTTCGTGCTTTGAGTTAGTTTTGGGATTTGCTTGTTTTCCTCGAACAGTTTCGATGGTTTTTATTATTTTCGTTCATTGAACTGCACTTCTATTCCGAGATTGGAAAGAGAGGAAGAAGTATTAATCGAGCTGTTCGTGTGCAGGTGAACGAGCAGTAGGCGGCTTACGAGTGGAGTCGTGAAGCGCCTCTTTCCTTCTCCTTCCTACTATCTAAGTGAGTGGCTACCAACCCGATTAGCAAGCCTTGCTTCCAAGCTTCATTCTTCGCCCCGATCAAACGATACCAAGTAATAATAAAAGAAACCAAGATAAAAGAGAATAGACTTGGTTAATACTGCTTGTCAATCAAACTATGAACGGTTACTTACTTGCATGCGTGTTCGCTTGGAATATTTCTCATATGCATAATACAAGTTAGAATGTATGCTCTTCTTTAAATTATGCTATGAACATAACTCATCCTGAATGCAATAATCTGATAGGGAGACTATGCAAAAGTAGCTCTCCTCCTGTTACTGTCCTGTGTATGTTATTGCCCTGATTTGCCTCAACTGCTAACTAGTGTATATGTTGATCACGGACAACTTGTGCACAAGGCCCTTAGTTCCTGCGGACGGTCGCTGGGGAACTGGCACCGATCCGATCCGGGCGGGAACTCTCCTGTTTAGTCACCCTGTGCAAGGACGGAATGGCGTGCAGCACATCCTGTGCTCTCGCTGCATACCATCCTCGTCAGCGACTAAAATTGGTCCATTATGGCATCCAGCCAGTGATCCCCTGTATATTTAAACCTATTACATACTAACTTGTGTCTTCGTGGCAGGGAAGGCATTGTAAGTATTGTGCAGGTAACTCAGACGGGCAGGTAAAATCCACCGAACGGTGGCACGTTCATTTCAGTAAATTCTATATGCTGCTTACTTGTAAATGAACTAAGGCAAGATAGAAACCCACAAATATGCATGCTTCATTAAAAACAACATGTTGATTGGTATAGTTCGGCTAGCTTGCCTTCACCAGCATGTTTCGATATGCTGACCCTCGTTGAAACAGGTTCTCCGCACTAAGGCGAACCGAGCGAGGAGCCGAAGTCGTCTTCCCGATCCAGTCCAGCTGTTGGCGCATCTTTATCGCGCCCTTGAAGCCTTTTGAAGTCCGAAGCTGCAACTCTTCATACACAAATGCAGCTCCGTGGCAAAGCTATCCTCCAGCCTGGAGGTCTTTATCATTTTGAGTTTATAAAATGATGTAATGTACAGGACTGCTATCTCATTTTGAGTCAACACTTTTGTAAGTCGTTCGGCATATTAGCTAACTCGTTCAGGAGTTTGTAATAGATGTTCATTATCAATAAAGAGAACTTTTTCATGTTTCAAATCTGTGTTTCAATTTATCTGCGTACTCTGAATATGTGCTTGCTATGCAAATCATTAAAGCCTTGTGCGGGCGCAACCCCAGGCCCGCACGGCGGTCACGATTCGGGGGACGCCTCAATTGATTCTACGGAATTGGGTCGTGACATAGTGGTATCAGAGCACAGATTCAAAGTTCCTTAGACTTCGTGCTGGAAAAGTTCCTTTAACGATCAAATTCCTGTGCGAACTCTTGAACTCTAAGGCCAAAATGAGATACTGTCACGACCCGCACCCGGTGTAAGGGTACTAGTCGGAAACAACGCCCAGCCTACGCCGCAGAATCGGCGGTAGAACGCTGTCTAGATAGTCTATCTAAAGTAATGAACCATAAATAATGATAGAATACTCAATCACAGAACTAAAATGGAATGAGCACGAATCAGATGAGAATAGAATAGTCATCATACAACTCATGAGTTTAAAAATAGTACATCAATGAGTCTGAAGAGTAACAAAATAAGCTGGAGACAAATCCAGTATAAAAGAATACTATCATACTACAAAGCTACACTCCAGGGTCAACTGTCTCAGTTGGGATAAGTCTCTCTTGAGCCAGGGTCTCCGAATCTAAACCCACAACATCCTGGGGTCCATAATAGGTAGGGTACTCCTCAGTGTCATCTGGAAAAATATATTCAGTCAGGAAAGGAGCAGAGTACATCTCTAACAGCAGTTCTAATCCATGATAAAAACTATGTAACAGTAAATAGCTGTGGATAAACAAGATGCACAAAATAGATACAAGAGATATATAGACAATAAGAAAATACTGGAAAGAAATACAATAATGAACAATATGCCAATGAAACAATAATACTAATGTCTAAGTGTGTGAGTACTAGCTTAACATGTGATCGGCTTGGGCAAGATACAATACGGCCTGGCTAATCATACGTGCGGTGCATGATCAACACTATTTGCTTACCAATACTTTATTCAATAGGGATTTGATCACATATCTATACTAATACTTCCCACCCCCAACTGGTATAATAGATCCAACCACGATATGCTATGGCACTAGATTCCCCAAGAAGAGAGCGATTCCTCCCGAAAATCGGTGTCTGTACATGTACAAGATAACCAATAAAATAATACTTGCACCATATACACCATATACCAAGGAATAACATCTCATGACGAGATCCGGATATACCAATCCGTGTAACCATAGTGTCAAGAAAAACATGTATATCTACACTAGATACAACGAACATAGAGGATATCATAAATGAGAAACTATCAGAGAATGTACTCGCCTGAAGTCCAAAGAACAGTCTCACAGATGTCTGACTCGGTACCTCGAAGACCTAGATATAGAATACCACATTAATACAAGGTCCCGGAAAGAGAACAAGTCAAACTAGTCAACTTCTAGGTCAATAAATCAATTCTAAATCAAAAGTCAACTATGGTCAACTCTAAAGTCAACTAAAGTCAAACATGGTCAAACCAAGGTCAACCTCACAAGAAATCTATATAAATAATATAGAAATAAAATACAAAAATTTAGGAATCAAAATTAGATCCCAATTGGTACCCACACAAAGTATACTAATAATACAATTAATGCACACTCTAAATAATGTATATACAAACCAATATTTATACAAATAAAATAATATATTATTATTAGTATTATACCTCACAAAACATATATATATATACATATATATATATACAAATATAATATATAATATATAAATTAATTCTGCCAAATCGTCACTGAAAACAGTGAGCTGAAAATACAATTTAAATAAAACAGCTTATAGTGACAGTCTCAACTGTCACAGAAAATCTGTCGCAGAAACTCTATATATAAACCACTGCTGTCACAGTTTGATGACAGTTTCAAACTGTCACAGAAAATCGTCGCTGAAGGATTTGTCGCTCAAAACTGTCCGCAGCATTAATGACAGATCTGTCATTAATGCCGAACCACTGTTACAGCGGCTGCTGTAACCGATCGAAATAATGACAGTTTTCAACTGTCATTAAACCTACTGTCACCAAATATATATATATATATATATATATATATATATATATATATATATATATATATATATATATATATATATATATATATATATATATATAATACATATATAAACATATAAATCAATATATATATATATATATATATATATATATATATATATATATATAAACAATTAATAACTATATACTTATATATATACAATTAAATACTATTAGTTACAAAACATAATGCACATATTAATGTACGTATTTTACATGGCTAGAAGACACATAAAAATACATTCATTAAATTAACAATTAAATATATAATAATTATAAATAATATAATTACACATTTAAACACATAAATATATTTTATAAAATATTTATGTATAATTTATGTTATTAACATAAGTACATATATAATTGCATGCAAGAAAGCTACATACATATATTTATACACCACATTAAAATACATAAAAATATAGATCTATGCTACAACATCATAATAAATATACTAAAATAATATTTAATATCTATATATATTTACTAATTATAAATAAAGAATTTAAAGCATAAATAGTTAGATCTACACATAAACACACCAAATTGAAAAGTTTCACACCGTATCCCACTAGATCTAGGATACGCATGTGACACGAGTCCAACACACAACCAATTGCACCCCGAAGGACACAAACAAGTCACAAATAATATTTATGAATAAATCAAAGTGTCAAAAGTAGATCTATGTGTCCGTGTCAAAATACGACATGTTCAAAGCCCCGTGTCGGAGGAAAACCCCCCAAAATGACACGTATCACCAAATAGTTGGGATACGAACCACAAGTACCCAAATATGGACACGACACAAGCCCCAAACACATAAGCACATGCCCAATTGATCTATAGGATCAATTGACACACACAACAAAATATAAATTCGGAATTCCAACAAAATTGACACAAAAAGCACCATAACTTTCTCCATGGGTCTCCTATGAACATAAAACAAAGTCCTATGGGTAGTACATACATATGGGTTGATTTTACATGATTAAATCTCAGATTTAGAAGCTATTTTAATGGAAAAAACTGAATTATACCTATTGGGAGATGGATTTCCAATGAAACCTCCAATTGAGATGAACTTGCTTCCAAATTGTAGATCCTTGCTCCTCTTTGTAGATCCTTTCTTCCTCCTTCTAGATCATTGCTTCTCAACTTTCTAATGGTGAATTGGGAAGAATTTGGGATGAATTTGGTGGAGAATTGGAATGGGAATGGAAAGAATTTGGGAGTGGAAATTTCTAGATCTAGATTTGGAATGAGAATGAGAGGAGAGAGAAATTTCTCCCCCTCTTTTAATAGGCCGGCCTTGCCCCTCTCCCAAGCAATTATAAAATGTCCAATGTACCCCTTGGGGCCTCTCATGAAGAAATAATTAAGGAAGGAAGCTTCTAGTCTAATCACTTAATTAATTTAATCCATCTCCCTAACTATGGGCTTTCTAAATGGGCCAAGTCTAACTATTTAATTCATGTTGGTCCATGGGTCCAAACTACACTAGTTGGGTCCACTAAAATAAGTCCAAAATAATTAAATAATATCCAACAACAATTAAATAATACAACAAAAATTATTTACCATGCACAATGTTTATTTAAATAGGAAATTACCAAAATACCCTTTTTCCTAAAATGTGGTAGTGACAGATACGTTCATGCAATAAGTCCATAATACATTATGATTCTAATATAATTTACCTTCTTTTGAAGGAATGGTACCAGTGCAATCTGCAGCGCAAGCACCGAACGAAACACAGAAAAGTAGTTCGGGCACTTCGGGAAGCTCTCGGAGCCAACGAGGCATGTCTCAAGTCGACCCGCTAGAGCGGGTGATGCAAATGTTAGAATCGCAACGACAAAGAGATGATGCTCGCCAAGCCAAGTTCGAGAGTAATCTAGAGACCCGATTCTCAGTCCAACAGAAGCAGGTAGATACCCTGCAACAGATCGTTCAGACTTTGGCTGCCAACTATTCCGCCGTAACAGCAACGACTCCGGTGGAACAGTCCGTGCTTGAAGTGGAGACGCCTCAAATTCCAAGGCCGAGGGACGTGACTGCCTTCAACTTGGGCCATTTCAAGAAAGTCTACAACACCCCATTCAACGGGACCGAGGACCCAGTGGTAGCTCTAGATTGGCTAGCCGAGCTTGAAGATCACTTCACTCTGCTAGAGGTCCCCGAAGATAAGCGCGTCGCCTGCGCGCAACTACAGCTCCGCCTCAATGCACACGATTGGTGGAACGTGCATCGATGATCTCTCCAATTTGATCACGGAGAGGAGACGATCTCGTGGACGACTTTTCGTGCCGCATTTGAAGAGGAGTTTATACCGCCTCCAGTACAACGTCAAATGGAAAATGACTTCGTGCAGCTGCGGCAGGGCAGCATGACAGTTAAGCAGTACTCCGCCGAATTCAACCGACTTTCCAAATTTGCTAGGGCCTATTTACCTGATGCAGCGAGTCGAGCCAGAAGGTTTGAAGGTGGACTACGCCCTGCCATCCATTCGCACGTGGTCAATAATCAGTACGGGACGATGCGTGAAGTCATGAATCACGCCCTATCTCTAGAACCGCAGTATCCTCACGTTTCCACCGGCGCTGTGCATACATCCAGTCACAAACGCCAAGGCAACGATGGAGGAAACAACGCTGCAAAGCGTCACAAAGCTGCAAAGCTGCAAAGCGGAAAGCAGAAGGCAAATCCCAACCAAACATGTAACTTCTGTAGGAAGCCAGGGCACCTGTTCAGGGATTGTCGTAAGCGACTCGGGAATTGCCTCCGTTGTGGTGATCCAACCCATCGGGTGGATGCTTGTCCTGTCCCGGATCGCTGCCCTCAACATAATGCTCCCTAACGGTAGGCCCTATTCTTAAGTTTCGGGACGAAACTTCCAATTGGTTGGGTAGGATGTAGCGCCCCGTTCCCCCGGTGCGGGGAGCGCGGCTAAGAAACACAAACGGTATCGTTCGATCGGGATAGATTGAATTAAGAACTCGTCCTCGTTATGGATTTGTTTTTTCGGAATCGATTCCCATATTCAGTGGACTGCGTCCCAAGGATCGGCTTAGCGGCAGAGTCAGGAGGGACCTCTCCGCTGCTATCTTTTATTGCCTCGGTTTTCGATGTCGCTTATTGCTTTCGTGCTTTGAGTTGGTTTTAGGATTTGCTTGTTTTCCTCGAACGGTTTTGATGGTTTTCATTGTTTTCGTTCATTGAACTGCACTTCTATTCCGAGATTGGAAAGAGAGAAAGAAGTATTAATCGAGCTGTTCGTGTGCAGGTGAACGAGCAGTAGGCGGCTTGCTAGCGGAGTCGTGAAGCGCCTTTTTCCTTCTCCTTCCTACTATCTAAGTGAGTGGCTACCAACCCGATTAGCTAGCCTTGCTTCCAAGCTTCACTCCTTCGCCCTGATCAAACAATACCAAATAATAATAAAAGAAACCAAGATAAAAGAGAATAGACTTGGTTAATACTGCTTGTCAATCAAACTGTGAACGGTTACTTACTTGTATGCGTGTTCGCTTGGAATATTTCTCATATGCATAATACAAGTTAGAATGTATGCTCTTCTTTAAATTATGCAATGAACATAACTCATCCTGAATGCAATAATCTGATAGGGAGACTATGCAAAAGTAGCTCTCCTCCTGTTACTGTCATGTGCCTGTTATTGCCCTGATTTGCCTCAACTGCTAACTAGTGTATATGTTGATCACGGACAACTTGTGCACAAGGCCCTTAGTTCATGCGGACGATCGCTGGGGCACTGGCACCGATCCGATCCGGGCGGGAACTCTCCTGTTTAGTCACCCTGTGCAAGGACGGAATGGCGTACAGCATATCCTGTGCTCTCGCTGTATACCATCCTCGTCAGCGACTAAAATTGGTCCATTATGGCATCCAGCCAGTGATCCCCTGTATATTTAAACCTGTTGCATACTAACTTGTGTCTTCGTGGCAGGGAAGGCATGGTAAGTATTGTGCAGGTAACTCAGACGGGAAGGTAAAATCCACCGAACGGTGGCACGATCATTTCAGTAAATTATATATGCTGCTTACTTGTAAATGAACTAAGACAAGATAGAAACCCACAAATATGCATGCTTCATTAAAAATAACGTGTTGATTGGTATAGTTCGGCTAGCTCGCCTTCACCAGCATGTTTCGATATGCTGACCCTCGTTGAAACAGGTTCTCCGCACTAAGGCGAACCGAGCGAGGAGCCGAAGTCATCTTCCCGATCCAGTCCAGCTGTTGGCGCATCTTTACCGCACCCTTGAAGCCTTTTGAAGTCCGAAGCTGCAACTCTTCATACACAAATGCAGCTCCGTGGCAAAGCTATCCTCCAGCCTGGAGGTCTTTATCATTTTGAGTTTATAAAAGGATGTAATGTACAGGACTGCTATCTCATTTTGAGTCAACACTTTTGTAAGCCATTCGGTATATTAGCTAACTCGTTTAGGAGTTTGTAATAGATGTTCATTATTAATAAAAAAAACTTTTTCATGTTTCAAATCTGTGTTTCAATTTATCTGCGTACTCTGAATATGTGCTTGCTATGCAAATTATTAAAGCCTTGTGCGGGCGCAACCCCAGGCCCGTACGGCGGTCACGATTTGGGGGACGCCTAAATTGATTCTACGGAATTGGGTCGTGACATATCCTGCCTTCCTGCAGTAGGCACAAGTGGGCACTCTCTGATCCTGACCCTGCTGCGCTATCTTCTGCACATAGGGACGCTTATCCGGTCCCGCACTACCACTTGCACTACCTGAATCATCCCTGCCTCTCTTGGACTTGAGCTCCAAGTCATCCTCTGCCCTCTGAGCGTCCCCTACAATCTGCTCGAAAGTCGTCTCGCGGTCACTCCTAGTCAAAGACTTGACCGCCATGACTAAGCCCTTATGAAACTTCCTCGCCTTTGCTGCCTCACTCAAGCCCTCTACAAATCTGCCCAGACGGCAGAACTCCGCTGCATACTCGTCCACCAGCATGCTCCCCTGGACGAGTGCCTAAAATTGGCTCTCCAAAGCACTGAGCGCCACATATGGGAAAAACTTTTCCTTAAAAAGCCTCTTGAAAGGCTCCCAAGTAAGCCCTGGTACCGCGATCCTCGTATCAGTGCGATACCACGTCAAAGCGAGGTCGAACATCTGACTTTCCGCTGCCTCCATCTGCATGCCGTCTGAAATCTATGCCAGCCGAAAAATCCCCTCAATCTACTCTATCCAGTCATCCGCATACAGGATCTCCACTGTACCCCGGAACTCCTTGGGCCGCATCCTCTGGAAGTCAATGATGATGCCCGGTCTCAGATGCTGAGTCTGATCTGCCTATGGCTGGATCTGAGCCACTCTGTCTACTGCCATCATGGCCACCTGGTGGGCATTCTCAATGCCCAGCCTCATCACATACACCTGACGGTATTGTGCGTCCATCATCTCCCTGAAGAACGCAAACAACTGCGCGGCGTCTACTGGTACAGGAGGTGGTGGAGGAGGTAACACTGGAACGACTGGGGTAGTCCTCAGATCGATAGGTTAAGGAGGATCCCCGAGAGAAACAGATGCTCCCTCAACTGCAGGAGTGGTGAGTAGAGCGGTAGCAGCTGCCTGAAGTCGAGCAAGACGAGAGGTAGCAGACCTCTCGGTGGCAACTGCTGGGACGGTACGATAGGATCGTGTCTTCGGAGGCATCCTGAATATAGATCAAAAGAAGTCAATACGGCGCAAGATACGATATAATCAAAGAAGGACAGTAATATTTCAAAAGAAAGCAATTTCAAAATAATTAGATTAAAATTATTCCTAGTCGTGATTGAGTACACTCTCATCCTAGATCATATATCCTAGAGCAGGCTTACAGCAGTACAACTAAATCGTTGTACTACCACGACATCGCACTAATAGCGAAGCTAGAGACCTGCGTGGGCCGCCACCAAAAATGTGTCATGACCCACACCCGAAAAATTGGGCATGAGTCGTGGGTACGTCCAGCCTATGCCGCAGCATCGGCGGTAGAACGTTGTCTAGGTCTACTATCTAGCTAACAATCTCACACAACAAATATAAGTACCTGTCAAGATCTCAACTCCAAACGGAGGAGCAATATGAATAAGATAACACAAATACTCAATCACGAATCTAAGCACGATAAGATAACAAAGAAGTCTAACAACTACAAAGTCTAACCAACAACTACTACTAAAGACAACAACAATAATAATAATAATACAACAATATCCAGAATCAAATATAATATAAGTCTCAAACCAAAAGCAGGGACAAATCCGGTACCAAAAGCTAATAAATACAACTGAGGTCCTAGTGATCCCGACTACCAACCCGGAAATCACTCCCGAACTAGGGGGTCCCTGTATGCACCATCGACAGGCTGAGGTCCATAAAACGTCGGACACCAATCCTCCGGATCCTCTGAAAAATATATCCAGTCATGATTGGAACAAGTACACCTCTAACAGCAGTTCCAGTTAAATGATAAAAATTATAAAACAGTTGTAGCAAGTAGCACAAGGTGAAGCAAATGAAGTATGAACAAGAATATATATATATATCAATCAACTGGTGCATAAAGGTAAAGATGCATAAAAATTAGAAGCAAAATAGTAATGACTGCAGGATACAAGAAATCTAAACTAAGAGCAAGTGTGTTCACAATCTCGTGAAGTGAGTCCAACAAGAATAAATATAGTGAGTCCAGTCCAAAAAGTATAAGTGAGACCAGTCAAGAAAATACAAGAGAGTCCAGACTAGAAAGAATGAACTCGTATCTCTGAAATACCTGTTTCGATATGTAAACGGCTAGGGGTAAGTATGGCTCACCGCACACTGGGTGTGCGGCTGCTATCATTCCAGATTAGACAAGAGGGGATGATTCCAGTGATTCCAGTTGGAAATGTTTACATGTCTACTCGAGTATTTCTCTGCCCCGACTAGTACAAGTGAATCTAAAATCCGACACGTAAATCAAGTATGAGTCCAGCCAGAAATATGAGTGATGCCTGTAGTGAGTCATGATGTGATGCCAGTAGGTGATTCCAGAAATAGAGGCCAAAAATATGAAATATACGTGTCGCAAGTAAATAAATCCAGAAATGCTAGTCCGTGTCGTGCCAGAAAATCAGATAATACTATACTAAAAGCTGAATTATAATAATTATCAGATAATAAAAATTATCAAAGAATGTACTCGCCTGACGTCCTGAGCAACTGACGATCCGAACTGGGGTCGCAAGGACCTAATACAAAAGCAAGGTTAAACGGGGTTCTAAAGAGTTAAACAGATATAAAATAGCTAAAAACAAGCTTCTAGGGTTGTTCTAGGTCAAACGGGTTAAACCGATAAAATCTGGGTCAAAAAGTCAACTTTGGGTCCAAAAAGTCAACTCTGGGTCAAAACTAGGTCAAAGGTTGACTTTGGCGGTCAATCGGGTCAACTACGGTCAACTCTAGGTCAAACTAGGGTGCCCCTAAAATTCTAGGTCAAAACTAGCTCATTAAGCTAGTAAACCCACAAACTCGCCTCCTTGAGATACCGGGACCTCGGTATCCGATACCTTAACCTACATTATACACCCCGCCTATACCCACTATTATATATACTAGCACGTATATATATATAACTATATATATAAAAGCATCTCTAACCTCATTCCTAGGCAAAAACTCAATACCTTGCCCCGATGCCCAATACCTTGAGTATCTCAAGGTATTGAGATACCTCGCCTAATCCTCTCACTAACACTAGCTAACTAACTAACTATCTATATACATACTACCATATGCTACTATATATATAACATATATCTAACTAACTATATATATATATATATATATATATATATATATATATATATATATATATATATATATATATATATATATATATATATATATATATATATAACCTAGTGTATAGGCAAATATCTCATCTTCGATACCCAACTTACCTCAATACCTTGGTATCTCAAGGTATTGAGATACCTTACCTTGCCCTCTCATCTCACCAACTAACTAGCTAACTATATATATATATATATATAATACCTCGTCCATGCTACCTCACTTACATAAATACCGAAAAATGTGTCAGAGAGAATGTTCTCCAAATTCGTCAAACTTAGTGTCTATAAGTCCAGAACGATGATACGAACCCAACAGAATGTCCAGAACTGGATTCCGATGAGCCGATCACAAAATTGCCCGCCAAGTAGAGCCGTGGGGCCCACGATACGAGATTTTGTCAACGTTCTCAGAATCGAACCAAACTTGGGTCACAGGACCAGCGTATTGCTACGAGTCCATTGGCGTAAGTTTTGTTTTGATACGATGAGTGTACACGAAGTTACAATGAATTTCAGAACAGGGCCGATACAGGGCATTGTCGACGGATACGCGTTGATTCCGGTGTGCACGCACATCCAAATCAACTTTCACAAAATTCCACACATCCGTATTAACGGCGCGCACCTTTCGGTAAAGTTCGCACACGACCAAGTCGTCCCGTTTAGCGGGGCGCACTCAGTTCCGAGAAAATCAAGGTTTTATAAAGACCAAGTTTTTGGTCTTTTTCACCCTCAAAAATATTACAAACTACAGCTCAATAAATTACACTAAAATAGGGTTTAAAAACTAGGTTATACAGTCTAAATAATTGTTTAAGACAATTTTGAAAACATTAAGCAGGTTGTTCGTAAAACGGTCGCGAACTAGGGAGTTCGGGCCAGTTTCTGAATTTTAAGAAATAGGGGATCATTTTTCCTGATTTTGCGTTACAGTTTGTGATCGCCACAGGACGCGATACCCCGAACGAGTTGCACGGGGTTCGAGAGGGTCACACAGGAAATGGGTTACAACAGACTGCTCGAAAAACGGTGCGACGAGGTGAGAGAATTGCTTACCTGAATAAGGCGTCGGAGATGACTGTGCTTTGCGTATTTGCAATGGCGCGACGACGCGATGGTGCTCGGCCGGCGGTGGCGGCGCTGTGCTAGTCGGAGGCGGTTGCTCAGTTGCTGGTCTTCATGGTGGGGTCGTCGACGTCGCCGGAGAGAGCTCACAGGAGCTGGGGCGGCGGTGGATAGGCGGTGTGGTGGTGCTGGGAAGCTGATGGCGGAGAGGCGACTGAGACAGGGAGCTCGGGGTCCTCGGCGGAGACTCGGGGCGGAGAGGATGACGGTGGCTAGGTGTTGGGGGATTGGCGGAGGCAGGGGATCTCGGTGGCCGGGGGTTGATGGAGAGGCGGAGGGCGGCGGATGAGATGGTGGTGATGGCGGTGAAGGGGGTGGTTGTGGGGGGTTATAGGAGGAGAGGGGAGGGAGAAGGGCGGCCGTTGGCGACGGGGAGAGGAGGAGATGGCGGAGGCAAAGCGGCGGGTGAACGGCCGCGGGGAAACCGGAGGGCCACGGCGGCGGAAACGGCCGGAGGGGAGCTGCGGGGTCGGGGAAATCGGGTTAGGGATTTGGGATTTCGGGTTAGCGGGTGGCGGGTTCAGGTCGGGATTGAGTTTCGGATCCGACCCGACCCGCTAGGAAATAGGTTAGGTTCAGATAAGCCGGTTCGATTCAGAATTAAACCGGCTCAGGTGGGTTGGTTCAATAAACTAGTTGGTTTATTCTGGGTTTAATTAAAAATAAGTTTTTAGGTCTTTAAAACTAGTTCTGGGGTCCAATAAATTCTAGAAAAATTACCCATGTCTACATTTTATTTTACACCCAAAAATAGTATTTTTATAATATTTTAATATTTAATAAAATCATAAAAATTATTTAATACCAGATAGTATTGATTTTAATTAGTTAAAAATTTCAGAAAATTTTGAAAATTCATTTTTTAAATTTCTGGAATATTTGGGGATTTACATATATCTATACTAGTATACATATATCTACATATATATATATATATATATATATATATATATATATATATATATATATATATATATATATATACACATATATCCATTACCCATCTCATATATATATATATATATATATATATATATATATAATCTCTCTCACTGCTACTACCTACGGCTACTACTGCTGATGCTCCTAAGCTGCTGCTGCTGCTAGTGCTACTGTTGCTGATGCTGCCCTTGATGTTGCTGCTGCTGGCTGCTGCTGCAGCAATGCTGTTGCTGCTGCTCCATTCTGCTGCTGCAGCTGCTCCATTCTGCTGCTGCTCCCCCCCCCCTCTCTAGCTCACTCACACACACACCTCGACACACACTACATATATATATATATATATATATATATATATATATATATATATATATATATATATATATATATATATATATATATATATATATATATATATATATATATACTCTTATACACATATATAGGTACACGCACGCACACACACACACAACACAAACATATATAAACCTATATATATATATATATATATATATATATATATATATATATATATATATATACCTACACCTATACACAAACTCACAAACACACTCACACACACTACACTCACAACACAAACACCAACACACACACCAACACATATACACACAACACAACACAACCCACACACATATAAATACACATATATATGTAAAATATAATCCGAAAACTCTAATACACACTCCCCGAGGCTAAACCAACCCGCGCACAAGTCCAAAACCTAGAAACCAAGTCGAAATGGCCATTTGGTCATTTCGACGAACACTTGGTGTGCGGCTCGCGATACCTCGTGAAACGCACACCAAACCTACTCGGAATCGACCCAAAATTTATCCACGAGTTCTAATCGATGTTTAGAACCTCAAAAAAATGCTAGCTCTCTGATTCTAGGTTCGTGACAAAATTCCACATGCATGTGGAACCCACGGCGACGAAAAACCCCCAAATCGTCCAAAACGTCCAAATCTTCGCGACACGACATCACGTGTCCGAACGGGGACACGTACTCACCCTCAAGACACCCAAGCACGTCTATCTAGGTCCGTCTAACCTAGGGCAACACCCAAAATTGGGCCAATCTCGAATTTTACCCAAAATTGACACAAAATCCTATGCCAAAGTCTCCAAACACATCCAAACAAGCTTCAACTTTCTCCCATGGGTAGCCCTAAGATCTAGAAAGGTTCTAAACTACTAATTACACTATATTAGAGTAATCACTAAGAGGAAAGTTAGGATTTACCTCTTCGGAGTTGGAATTCCAAGGCCAAAGTCTACAAAAATTCCCAAATTTACTACACCAAGCCTCCAAGCCAAGCCTCTACACCTAATCTAAGCTCTACACACCTAGGTTAGAATAAAATAGAAGGTTAGGGTTTGCATTCAAGAGGAAAGTAAAGGAAGGAAGAGAAAGAAGGTGAGGAAACTTACTTGAAATTTGGAAAATGTGAAGAAATGAAGTGAAGAAAGAGAATGGAGGAAGAAAATGAAGAAGAAGAAATGGAATGGAGGGGAGGGGAGAAAGGTTCGGCCATATGGAATTAGGTTAGGGTCTGGGTTTGTGTTTAGTACAAAGACCAAAACACCCCTCTCTTAAGTCATGCTAAAATAGGGTTTAGGTTTGGGGTTCCAAATACACTCTAATTAATTCCTAATCATTCCAACTAACTAATTAAAATATAAATAACTATTATAAGCCAATAAATAAGTCTGACAAGGGTGTTGGTTGGGTCTGACATGGGTCTACTAGGGTCTGATATGGGTCCAGACTAGCCAAAACCCTAAAATAACTAATAAAAATAAATACAACCATCTAATTAAATATTAATACAAATATTTATGATCAATACACAATTTACCAAATTAAAATAAATATATAAAAAATACCCTACCCTGAAAATGGGGTAGTGATAGCACCTCTGCCAAATTGGAACAATACTTATGAATGGAGCAACCTCGTCGAATGGCACATCTCCGCTGCACCATAGCATCGCCTAAAGCGAAGTTAAAATTTGATCAGAGGGAGCTTCGTTGAAGCGTAGCTCTGCTGCCAACAATTTAATTGAAGCAAACAGAGCTGAGGCTTAGCCAAGCGAAACTTAGCACTGTGGAGCCTAACCCCACAGAACTTAGCCTCATGGAACCTAGCTCTGTTACCAATAGTTTGCGCGAAGCAAACTTATTATTAAGGCCTAGCCTTGCGGAGCCTAGTTCTGTTGCTAACAGTTTTCTTGAAACAAGCATAATGCTGAGGCCTATTATCGCTGCCAAATTAGGTGTAGAGGCCTAGCCTCGTAGAGGTAAGTCCCGCATCCAGAATTTTGCCAAAAGAAAATTTTGGTTGAGGCATAGTCCTGCTTTACAGCCGCATAAATGCTTAGCATTTTTGCCAGAAACAATAAAATGGTTAAGGCCTAACCTTACTGAATCATTCGAAACCCTTGGTTTCTAACTTCACCTTTGGTCGCAAGAGTACTTTCTTCCTAAAGTCACGTTGAACCTGGAGTTCATCTTGAACCTGTAGTTTAGAAGTGAACCCAAAATTCATATTGAATATGAAGTTCACTAGACCTTGAAGTTCACAAGGACATGAAGTTCATATTATTCCAATAAAATTAAGCGCATTATTCTAATGAAATTGACAACTAAAATTTACTATTTACATGTTGACAACCAGACCACACGATTAATTCAACAATTCTGTCTTAGAATTTGAAGTTCTAACGTCTTGTTTTCCCTCCAATGCAATGTCGAACTTGAACACGCTTGATTTCACCACACACATTTTTGGAAGAAAATACTTAAAGTAAGTATCATATATTAAGCTTTACCTCACTGTGAGGAAGCTACGAGAATCAATTGAGGCCAACAATAAAGCGAATAAAGCTTCTAAGGCCACCGTCATGATCTTCATTCGCAAGCACATGCTGAAAATATTGCAGACGTAATATCTTGCTGAAGAGGATCGAAGGGCTCTCTGAGCAGCTCCCAAAAAACGTTTTAACCATCAGTTTATATATATATATATTACCCCCCCCCCCCCCCCTTAGATTATGTATATTGATATTACCCCCATGTTAGATTAAAAGTTGAGAATATCCCCCTGAAAGTATCGTTAAAAACTCTTTAACGACACTTTAAAAACTCATTAACGACACTTTCATATTTTTTAATGACACTTTCAGAGAGGGTATACTCAACTTTTAATTTAACAGGAGGACAATATCAATATACTAATCTAAGAGGTGGATTATATATATATATATATATATATATATATATATATATATATATATATATATATATATGTTCTAGACTCCGGAACATGTTATCAATCAGGTTGAATCTTTCATTTTACGGATCAAAACTATCTTGATGGATGTAACATAACCTCTTAAGTGAGTATTTGATCAGTGAGAGAGATGCAAATAATGAAGTATGCTTTTACGTGTTTATCAAGAAATAACATTCCGAATTTTTAATTATAGCAGTCTATGTCGATGACATGAATCTTATTGGGATTTATGAAGAACTGTTTCACACCTAAAGTTGGAAGAAAATGAATTATTGATTCAAAATGGCTTTTGCGTGATTGAGCTTAAATTCTATCAGTAAGGCCAGCATTTACTTCCTAATACCAGCCCGGCCCATAATAATAATAAACGTCTGTGACGTCTCCTTCACGAAACCACTCCCATCAAAAGCACGGTTCAGATCCGTCCGCGTCAACCACGGCCAGCTCGCCTAAAACACCTAACAAAAATACAAAATAGGAGCCCATCAATCAACGGCTCTGATTTTTCGGATCCCAAACTCGGATTCGAACCTCCAGGCTCAGGTAACGGGCCTGAGCCTCGGATCCGAACCGGGTCTTCTTCTACCTACAGTTCGTTGAAAATTTCGCACAATTCCTCGATCAACTTTATCTTGAAAATACCCCCATTTTCTGCTAAAATTTGTTCTCGAGTCCTCCTACGAAAACCTGACTCTAGAAAAGGAGGAGGAAGAAAGAAATGACGTCTGCCCTAATTTGAGGGAAAGATTTTATTTTTATCTTAATTTGTGGAAATATTCGTGCAATCCGAGTAAGTTCGAACGAAACCCCCAATTTACTTCAGAAGTCGGAGTTTTTCTTCTTCTAGGGTTTGAAGACATAATTGGGGTTTTGGGATTGTCTGGAAACCCCAATTCGAGAATTTGTTGTTTTTGTTCGATCTCTGAGATTGTGCGTAGATTTGTTTTAGGAGGAGATAGGAAGTGCGGCATTTTTGGGCTTTTTGGTGTTAAAAGTAGTATTCGGAACTTAGTTTGGATTTGGATTGTTTGGAATTGGAAATCTACAAATTTTTCGTTATTTGGCATGTAGATTTGGTACTTTGAGGGACAATTATCAGCTGAGGAATGTCTAGATTTGCTTGTAGTGCTCGATCGTATCGATGCATGTGTAGAATTAAGCTGTGAAATCGGAGATTTGCTGGTAGTATGCATCATTTGCTTTCGCAAAGTGGTGGAGTGATTTTTTTTTATTTGCTTCTTATTGCATGTTAGAGTTTAAATCCCTTGAAGAACAGTAGAATGGAGGAACGAGAGCTAGAAAGTACGTACTTTCCAAAACTTGTGTTGTGTCCATGTCGTGTCGACAGGACATGGTCACTCCAAAAGGCACTAGGACACACTGAACTCACTGCCATTTGTCGTGATCATATCCTTTCGTTTTGTATTCATAGAATGAAGCGATAGTGGTGTTTTAGTCCATCGGAATGCAGTACCTACCCACAGAGTATTTATTGTCCTGTATCTTTGATTATCCTTTTGGCTTGTGGTCCACAAGGTCAGACATTTATGTGGCTTACAGCAAATATAGATGCTTAATGACCCTATAAATCGCCAAAACTTCAATTTACATTGAAGATTGTTTTCGCTTAGTTTGGTACTGAAGAAAGTTTTGTTGTTTGTTCTTGGTTAGATGTTTTCACTACAGAATAAAGTTTATAGATTTGAGTCTCAATTTCTTCCACAAAACAACCTCCAACCCCTCCCCCCCCCCCCCCCCCCCCCCCCCCCCCTTCCCCAATCACCCCACCCCACCCCAAACCCCACCATGCATTTCGTTGCTAATGCTATGAACAATCTGTTCATGACATTTGTTTTCATTCTTACTTCATCTGATTTATGGTGACTTTTGTGCAATTATGATCGATCTTCTGCTGATAATTTGAACCCATATTTTCTATGGCTCTTGCTTGCAATTATATCTCATGTTAGTTTAATTGCAAGAGTAGAGGGCGACACTTGGTGTGATGTTAAGACTTGGTGTTTGCATTTTTGAGGATGCAGTTTAGGTCATGAAAACAACCTCTAAGATGCGTACATCTTGACCCTCTCCATACCTTGCGTTAGTCCTCCCCAGACCTTGCATTAGTAGGAGCCTTGTGCCGCTGATACGCGGCATACGCCCTTCATTAATAATAACCACAATACAAGATTTCTGAACCTACACAAATTGGTCAACTAAAACATACATCAATGCTGAACTGCTTCCCTGTTGTACAAATTGCACATTAATTGGAAAGTTCTTGGAGGTTGTTCGTGTCTCTGTTTGTTTCCGTTGCCTGTAAAATTTAAGTTACCAAAGTATACATTTGATGTATGTCTTTCTTTCTTTCTTTCTTTTTCTTTTTCTTTTTTTAGATACCTGGGCAAGAAGTCAGCCAGGATCACCTTAACTGAGAGCCTAACCAAAAACCAGTTGATATTGTTACAGTAGCAGTTTATGTGATAGATGTTTTTGCCAGTATACTAGTCTGGAGAGGAATTCTTCAAACACTTGTGGAAGTCCATTATAAATTTCCTACTTCCAACTCTTTGTGCCCCTTACTTTCCAATTTCTTTCCTCTTATGTTTTTAGAACTTGTTGTTGTATTAGCGTTGTTGTTTAGACTCTTGTTTTATCTGTCACCTCAGCCAAAATGTCACACTAATCATTCTAACAATTATGTTTTAGTTTGTTTAACAAGTTACTTTATTATTAGTAGAAACTAGATATTTTAACTGATGAGCTTGCAAATAATGGCACTGAGAACAAACATTATGAATGCTATATGGGAAAAATCTACATGATATCCGCTGAAACTTTTGGTGAGATAAGGCCTCATTACAGTGGTTACTCTAGTTGTTTTGTAGCATTTGGCTCATGGGTCTATATTGTGCAGGATGGATACTTAGTTAGGGAAGTAGTGCCAGAATTGCTTCCCTCTAGAAACTGTATCGCCTTTATATTTTTAGGAGATTTTAAGGATTGGTGAAGTGTTTAACGATCATTTTTATCTTTTGCAGGTCTCCAGTTCAGATACCTCTCTCTTTTGTACTGATCTCCAGTTCCTATCTTCAGCTACAGCATAGGACTCAGCTACTGTAGGCTCTCTTATCTATGCCTGAGAATGAAGCTCCTGAACATATTCACAACTTCTTTGAGCAAGATAACTCTTCTCAGGGCCATCAATCTCATGTCGGAGGCAGAAATTGGCCATTTTTGAACAATCCATGGGTTGACACCCAAACACAGAATGGAATTCCTCCAACTTTTAATTCAAATAACTACGCATCACAGTCTGTAGGTATGTATTTTACTGAGATATGGTGATATTTTGCTAGTCAAGCTACAAGTTTCATATTTATTAAATCGATCTTCCATATTATATTATAATGTGAAGGGAGAGTAAAATAACAAACCTCCAGTTTCTCTTTAGAGTGTTGGTATGATTATTTGGTTAGTTTCTTTTGTATTTTGTATAGGGCTAATTAGAGTTTAGACCATGGATTTTATACCAGTTTAGAGTTTAAGCCCTGACTTGTCCAATTGGAAAGTTTAGACCCTGGATTTTTATTTTTTGTTTCATTTTTCCTATTATACCTTCCCTAGTCTATATATGAAGGTTTCATTGTCAAACATGGGAGGGAGGGAGGGTATAATCAGAAAAATGAAACAAATAATAAAAATACAGGATCTAAACTTTCTAATTGGACAAGTCAAGGCTTAAACTCTAAGCTGGTATAAAATCCAGGGTCTAAACTCTAATTACCCCTTTTGTATACATTTTGACATTGATTTCACATGCAGATACGGAGCGAGGAAATGCCGTGCGGTCTATACAAACACCTCTTGGCACAAATCCGACTAGATCATCTCTGAAGCCCGAGCTTATCAGAAGCCAGTCCAGAAACCAGCAGATAAATCACAGTGGATATATGCATGGCTCTCAGGGTCTCCAGGCAAGCCCCATTCAACCTGATTTTCAGGGAGATGGTACAATCTCAGATAGTTATCATAATTTAGCAAGTAGAAGCTTCAGTTCTTTTGAACCACATCATAGTGCTCCTATGTATAGTTCTGGCCTCGGAAGGAGTTCAGAGAGACCAGAGGCAACTGAGGCTCCTGTTAGCTTTGATTTTCTTGGTGGTCAGCAGATCATGAGGAACCAGCAGCAAGGGATCAATGAGATGGAATTATGGCAACAACACTTGATGTTCAAACGGCTACAAGAGACGCAAAGACAACTGCAATTGCAGCAGCTGCGACAAAGAGGAATGCACCATAACTCACCTAGTGAATTCTCTGGCATTGCAAGAGAGGGAACCAATGATCAAGTACCTGGTCTGCTTAGTGGCATGCCAATTAATAATTCTTCTAGTTATATGCGGTCAAATGAACTCATGGGAAGCGAGTTGAAGTTACCAAGTAGCTCACATATGTTGCATTCTGCAAATATGTCCTGGGCACAACGCTCTGGGTCATCCATTCAAGGTGATCCAAATGGGCTAAATCTTTTGCATGACCAAGGCCAAGTAATAAGATCTAAGGGGTTGGTTCCCCAGCAGCCTGATCAATCTCTGTATGGTACTCCTATTGCCAGCACTAGAGGCTCCCTGGCCCATGCCTCCCAGTTCCAAGGAACGGCTTATGATTTCACTTCAACTGAGAACCTGGCAGAGAAGGCACTAAAGCAGTCATCTGCCTTCAACTACGTCCAGGGTGGCCAATATTCTGTTCCTACCCAGGGGTACTTACAGGATGGTGTTTCACTTACCAACCAGGGAACTCAGGGAAAAAGTGTGTTTGAAAATGCTCCAGTGCAAAGTGAGAGTGGTGGTGCTACTTCAGGAAGCTTCCAACAATTGAACCACTTCTCACCAAGTGTTCAGGCTCAGGAAGTGGAGCAGGTAGGATTTTCTCCGGGTGTAGCTTCTCTGGATCCAACTAAAGAGAGACTGTTGTTCGGTGAAGATGAGGGAAATCAGCTTAATCTCTTCGGTGGGAGTAATCATAGAGGCACAGGAGGCTATCTTCATGAGAATCCTTCTCAAAGTTACGACTATCTTAGTGCATTTCCTTCCATCCAGAGTGGGAGTTGGAGTGCGCTCATGCAAGAGGCTGTAGAAGCTTCTAGCAGTGATACAGGACTCAATGAAGGATGGAGTGGCTTGAGTTTACAGAAGATGGAGTTATCGTCTGGGAACCATTCTACTGTATTAAATGCTAATAATGGGAAGCAGCCTGCACCATTGGGTGATGGTATCCGTAAGAATGCATCTTCTCTGGGTTCAACACCCTTTCCTTTGTTCAATGATAGTGAGGGAAGCCCGAATTGCCATGCTACACCTACTTTGCAAACTACCAATTTTTCTTACCAACAGGGTGAGAGAATATCATCCGATGTTTTTCATGAATCCTTCCAACAATGTTCTAAGGAACCCAATGACAATTCTTTTGACCAGAAAAAGCAATGTGTGGAAGGTAGTCGTCAAATGCAACCACAGTTCAATAATACGACCCATGGTGTTTGGGCAGGACGTATGCATGAAGAGCCAGCAAGTTCTGCACACTCTGCAGAACTCAATCATCAGAACACGCAGCATCTTTGGATTCAGCAGCAGAAAGTGCCTTTGCACAGTGTAAATAACCACTCCATAAACAAATCAAGTGGCTGGAATGTTGAAGCATTAGCATCAAGTGGAGGTAATGCTTCAAAAACCAATGATAATGATGAAAAGAAACAGCATTCCATGAATATGGAAAGGGAACATGAAGGAAACATGTTGAAGTATGGTGGAAGTCGAGTCGCAGCATCTTTCTCAAATTCAGCTGAAGGACAGGAAATAGTTAAATCTGATACTGGTAGCCCTGTGATGCGCAATGAGGGGTCCTACACGTGTAATCTTGCTGCCAATATGGATTCAAGCAATTTAAAACTGAGTCAGGAAACTGATCAACAGTTGCTCAATAGACAACAATCTGACTATGGTAAACATGTTGCTGACACCTTTTTGAAAAATAAAATAGAGAAGTACCAGAAACAGCGAAGTAGCAGCCCGCAAGCATGGGGCTCGCCCATAGGTTACACTGATAGAACATCAAGCGAACCATTCCTTAAAAAAGAGAACTCTTATCCAAAAGAGCTTCCAAATGAAGGGTTCAATGCCCGTTACTTACGGCAGAATGCTGAAAGAGGGACTGCAGGGGAAAATTATTTCTTAGCTAGAAATGATCCCCACCCATTGGGTAATAGTAGTCTAACGTCAGGTCAGGATGGTAGAGGAAACTTAGGTCCCCGCAGGTTTCCATTTTACACTATGGGAGATTCAGAGATGAGTTCTATGGAACCTATGAATTCCCAAAATAACAGATCATGTTCTCAGGGCTCTTCTCAGCCTGGGGTTCTTGGGTTGAAAAATCAAGAGCAAGGATATGCTGTACGCACACAGTTTGATGGTCATGCTGCAAATAGTTCTTTGGACATGGGAAAGGTGATTGATAAAAATAATACACATGCACACTTATTGTTTTTTGATAAAATATGGAATATTAACATCCATTTTGTTACTAGACATATTACGTCACAAAATAAAAATCACTTACAATCAAATACCTTGCAAGACATTTGTCATTTGCAAAGCCCATCTGATTTCCAGTTTGTGCATGAAGAACCTTTATATAGTGATTACTATCCACATAGATCCCAAATCTGCTCTTATTTTCACCCTTTGAACAATTATTTTTGTTACTCCTTGTTTTATTGGCATTTTCTATACAAAAGGTTATTATGGTTACTTTCTCCTTGCCCAGCTGTTCTTCCTAGTGATTTTTTTGGTAATATTTCATAATCCAAGGTAATAGTGTTCCTCCCGCCAAGCCTTGATCTTTAAAACTTCCTGTCGTGTAATAAAATCTTAAATAGAAAGAGAGCAAAATATATCTTCCTTCAATCGTGTTAAAACCAATCGCTTTTTGCTTTCCAAACTCTTAACAGCCTTTTAGGAAGTTTTGGCCTACCGACCTAGCTGCAGATTCAGGAAAACTACTGGTTCACTAGAAGTCACTGTTCTAAAAGGCTGCCTAGCCTAGGCGCTAGGCGGCTGGTGCCTGCCCGATGTCTGCCTAGGCGCCCGCCTAGCCCCGCCCCCCCCCCCCCCCCCCCCCCCCCCACCCACTCACCCCACCCCCGACGTCCGACTATGAATGTTATGGGGTTTATGGAATTTTTCTGCAATTCTCATTAGGTTTTTTGAATTTTTTTTATATCTTTTGAACCGCCTACATCTAGGCGGGCTAGGCTCTAGGCGTCGGGTATCCGCCCTACTAGCGCCTAGTGCTTTTCACAACCTTGCTTGAAGTTACTGCTGTTTTTTTTCCTACCAAAAAAAATGATGTTTGCAGAAAGGTTCATTGATAATCTTCAACATTGGTAGGGAATTTGATTGGAAGTGATTCCTCAGTACCCTTTAGCATGAACTAGTGGAAGTTTACACATCCACAAAGAATTTTCATGTGCAGCAAGACCCATCTCTCACATGAACTTCACAAATTCTAACTGTCAAGGACCCGAGTTACAACCAAGGCTTCAGATGACTTCATCCCCTCACCTTCCTTGTTTACATCTATTTTCATGTATTAAAGTTAACACCACTTTACCTGTGATATTGAGAAAGAACTGATGTCTCCCAACCTTTTTTGATATCTGATATAAACCACTTGAACTTGCATTTTTTCCCCTTTACAATTGACAACTGAACTGAAAACAGCTATTCTGAATATAGATAAATTTCTATCGTAAACCACCAAAGTGGATGTGCAGCATTTTATGAATCTTGAAACCCTTAAAGAATAAAGTGGAATTTGATGTAATAAGTAATAACCTCCAAATATTTCATTGTCTAAAAGGGGTTATTTTATTTGATAGGGGCACTTGACTGATTTGAAAAGAAATGCAAGAGCAGCCGAAGAAATACAATCTAGAAGCAGCTTTCTTAATCAGTCTTCTATGCCTTCCCCTGATGGAGCAACTTCACAGTTTCTGCAGAATAAAAGAAGTGATGTAACAAGGTAAATAATGGATGAAGACATTATTGTACTCTTTTAAATTTTAGGTTCTCAACTTTTGATAGCTGACCCCAAAATTTTAAGATAAATGCTTTTGTTGTTGGTTTGTTCAGTCGAGGAAACTGGCAGTGTGGCATACCACACCAGTCTATGAACCTTAATCTTTTTACTTCATTGGCTTCATGAAAACCTTCATGCTGACGATTTATTATAAGTTTGCCTTGTGAAGGAAAAACTACTCGTATTTTCATTATTTCTTTTGCGTGACACTTTATATGTTATATTCTTGCACCTAGGAAGCTTAGACACTCCAAAATAAATGTGGTGTCCTTG
The DNA here is from genome assembly GCA_036927795.1 of Iris macrosiphon. NCBI lineage: Eukaryota > Viridiplantae > Streptophyta > Magnoliopsida > Asparagales > Iridaceae > Iris > Iris macrosiphon. Next base: position 136,830,097 of record JAYESA010000016.1, on the reverse strand, counting down.
TTCTGTTCGTGTAGGGCACGAACACTCCAAAATAAGTCTGATGTTAGTATTGTATGTACAAGAGACTTGTCAGACACTCCTAAAAAGCATTTGGACATGCCAAATTATTGTTGTGTCCATAACGTGTCATGACCTATCGGTGTCCATGCATGGTTGCCACCAAGAGAATGTCGAAGATCTTGGCTATAGTATTCTTTATCTTCTATTTTATATTAACCATCCTTCAAATTACTTGCAGTGAAAATATGCTCGAGCTTCTGCATAAGGTGGACCAATCAAGAGCTGGAAATGCTGTTACACGCTTTGGTTTTTCTGCACATAATGCAGCATCCAAGATGCCTGATGCAGATGTATCCGATGGGTCTTCTTCTCATCTACAGCGTAACCAGTTTTCCTTGCATGGTATTAGTCTAAAATTGGCCCCACCATGTCAACGACAATCTCTCTCGGACTGTGCTTTGCCCTCACAGACTGCCTTACAGCAAACAGCTAATGCTTTTGAGCAAAGGAATCCTGACTCAGGGTTAAGAGAAAAAGTTCAAACATGGTCGTTATCCCCTAGTTCAGTTCCCTCTCTGCCTCCTGATGAAGCATCTCTAGGAGAAAAGATAGGTGATAGATCACTTATGCCTGGCAACAGAGGCAATGTTTCCATGAATTCAAACTCCCAAGGAAACTCGTTGGATAGCTCTTCCTATACTCTTCGTAGGAATCAATCTCTAATGCATCAGCAGCAGCAAGAACAACAACAACAACAACAGATCTCTTCTGCAACTGGACCTACACCAAGTAATCAATCAGCAAGTCCTCCTGTCAGCAAAGGAGATGCTGCCTCTAAGCAGCCTTTTCATAGTGTGAAGGGACACAAGTCTCACATGGAAGCTATTGATCAATCTGCGGAGGCATCATTACCTAGTGGTGCTGGCAGAGCCCCACCTACAAGATTCACTCCCCCTACTGATAACTCTGCATCTGTTGCTTCAAAGTTTTACCCAGTAAGTGCAGGTCACTCCCAACCCACAATGTCAAGTGCTCATTTCAGAAGTTCTAACCAACACAATGCTGCCGTGGAAACAAGGACCGCTGCTCAACCTCCTGGAACGTCAGCCATGTCTCAGCAAAGTGGCTTCTCAAACATGTTGCATAATGTGTGGACGAATGTGTCATCCCAACGGCGGGTATCTGGCATGCAACCACAGAAGATCATCTCCAATGTACTTCAGTCAATGAGTCCTTTGCCTAGCAGTAGAGAGACAAATTTAAAGAAACCGCAGAGGGAAGAAAATCACAGCAAGAGAAAAGGAGAAAGTGTTCCATCTGAGCAAGAAGAAGATCGTCTGGTGAAAGACGCATCATCACTAGAAATGCCACCTCCTGAAAGAGTAAGCATAGAACCGAAGACTGGAAGTGCATCCCGAGGCCAAGAGGCAGATCCAAAGCATCATCCGGATGGAATGTCTGCTGTATCCCTTTCATCTTTAGGCCATCTACATCAGCAAGATCTCATCAGGGGAAAGCATTCCCAGATCGCATCTCATGACACCCACAAGGGATATGATTCCCGTCCAACTATTTCCTCTTCCAACCATAATACTGGTGGTCCCTATGGCCACAGTCTGGGATCCTCGGATGTGCAGAATCAAAATTACTCCTTACTGCAGCAATTGCAGACCATGAAGGGTGTAGATTCTGATCCAAGTAAAAGGGCCGTGAAGAGGCTTAAAGGTCCAGATTTTGTCTCTGAGAGTTCGCAGAAAGACTGGGCAGCAGGTCATAGATATGTTTATGGACAGAACACTACTCTCAGAGAAATGGGTACGGACTCCCAAAACAGTTCACTCCCGTCTGATGTCAGAATGTTAAGCTTTTCTTCAAGGGAAAATGAAGGGAAGAGTTCAAATACATCTGTACAGGACGACGGTGAAGAGGCTCCATCTCAGGACCAAGTTATAAATAAACATCATGATATTAATACTCATACCCTTCCTCATGGTAAAAGTTCCCCAATTGCGTTTGTGGGAGGAGGTGATCACCCTCAAATTAGTCCTCAAATGGCACCCTCCTGGTTCAAGCAATATGACAACTTTAAAAATGGTCAAATTTCAACAACAAATAATGTAGTTGAAAGTTTGCAGAATGCAAAAGCTGCTGGTCAGCATCACTTCTCAAATTTTTCTGAGAGCATGAATCAAGATATTGTGCCAGAACAAAGATACAAGGCAAATCAAGTTGGAAGTACCCGAAATGATACATCACCTACTCTCCAACATGATATGTCACCTGCTCCCGTGGGTGCTAGTCACTCTTTGGCTTCTCCACATCATCCTGCTTTTGAGGCTAGTAATAATAATATGGTTCTGGTACCAAAGAAGCGCAAATCTTCAACCGACGATTTTCTACCTTGGCATAAGGAGGTGACAGAAGGTTGCCAAAGGCTGCAAAGTATCAGGTGATGCTTCTTCTATCGAATTTTGAAGATGAATAGTAAACATGTATTCCTTCGTGCATGTATTTCCTCTACATTTTAGGACCAGATATGTATATGCCCTGTACAGTGGATTGATTTCCTTATACTTCCATCTAATTAATCAGCAAAACTTGTTCCTTCCTCTTACAGTGTGGCAGAGTCCGATTGGGCTAGAGCTACCAATAGACTAGTTGACAAGGTATGTTGTTAAAAAAAAAAATCAATTTATACTTTTTGGTTGATGGCATTTTGTGTGGATCTCATTGATGTTACTTTTGGTTGCAGGTGGAAGATGAATTTGAGATGATAGAAGACGTTTTTCCAATTTCTCGAACACGAAGAAGGCTTATGTTGACAAGTCAGCTAATGCAACAAAATCTTCCTTCTGTACCAGCTGCATTTCTTGCTGCAGATGTAACTACATCCTGTGAAAGTGTGACTTATTTTTGTGCTAAGTTAGCCCTAAGAGATGCTTGCAGTCTGGTTTCATGTTCAGGAGGTGATTCTCGTATGGATTTGGACAATGGTAACATGTAAGCATTGTTCAAACAATATACCAACTTTAAGTTTCCAGCACTTCATGCTCTAAGATGCTGCACTTTATAGCTTACACTTGAAATACAAAAGTATGCTACTAATAAGGTTTTCAAGTCATAGTTTACTTTGTCCTTTAGATGTTTATACCTACATTTATCTTTGAGGATTTTACCTACTAATGTTATTCATGAACCTGCATAGGGGATCTGGAAAGCTTAAAACTTCAAAAGAGGAAGGAGAAAATCATTTGGCAAAGGCTGCAGAAAATTTTATTGGAAGATCAAGGAAGCTGGAAAATGATTTTTTGAGGTAAAAATCGGATACTTTGCTATTTATGGTAAAATCATATTCTTTTGTTGGTGGGTTCTTGTCTGAATGGCACTGTTGAACCATATTCTTGTGAACAGGGTGTGACCATGTGAGGTGTCACACTCTCATTTTCCAAGCATCGTTGATGGAATTGATGCTGTCAGTGTCGGTTCTGAGTGTGATGAAGGTCATATCATGTAAATGTGATCCACACAGCAATGGTGTTTGTATATAGTATGTTTTGTTGCTGCTAATAGTTTGAAGTTGTAAAAAAGAAAATCTGCTTTTGACAAAGAAAATATTTTACTAGAAATACTTGTATGTCATTATGTCTACTTGTCTTCATCTCATGGGATGCTGCACTTAATCTAGTGCATGAATTCAATAGTTTCTGTAATCCTAGAGATAGGTCTTCCGTATTTGTATTGCTCTGACCTCTAAGTTACCTAAAGAATCTTCTCTTTCTATGAGTATAGGCCCCAGCAGATCAATGAACTTCTTCAATTAAGGTGATATTGGATAAGGTTGCTTTTGTCATGTGTCTGTGCCACATTATGGTATTTATACTACTCAAGGTTGATGTTTCCTAGCATCTTACTCTATACTCAATGAAGAAACAACATGATGCTTCTTGCTCTTAAAAATATACAAGAATATGTAAAGAGCAAAAATGATGCTTCAACTCGCATGTTCACCTTTATTTAGATGCAAGTTACTCGGGTTCAAGGTTTTAGATCGTGTATGTTGGGTTCATAACAGCTAGGGACTTGCAATGAATAATGGATGGTGGGAGACATGAACCTACGGCATTATTGTCAAAAGACAACAAAACAGCGTGCACACACACGCATATATCTATAGAGAGAGAGAGAGAGAGAGAGAGAGAGAGAGAGAGAGAGAGAGAGAGAGAGTCCAAAAATACAAAATTCCAGAGATTGAATGACCACATTTTGTGTCTAACTGAAACTGAATAGTTTGATAATAATCTATCCAATCAATTAGTGTATTTTCTATTAATAGGAGAAAAATCTTACCACTACTTGTCAGCTTCTTATCAAATATAAACGGATTCATCAATCATTAAGGCTATGGAATAGATCATGCCAGCACAGTATTGAAAAGACAAGTGCAATACCACCATAGTATCTAGAAAGCTTAACTGCACAGCATGATAACTGAAACTGAATAGTTTTATAATAATCTGTCCAATTAATTAGTGTATTTTCTATTAATAGGAGAAAAACCTTACAACTACTTCTCAGCTTCTTATCAAATATAAACGGATTCATCAATCATTAAGGCTATGGAATAGATCATGCCAGCACAGTATTGAAAAGACAAGTGCAATACCACCATAGTATCTAGAAAGCTTAACTGCACAGCATGATAACATCCATATCCCGGGTTGCAGAGAGCCAACCATAAAATGCAAGCACAAAAACAACCAGAGGAGAGATTGAACATACATCCAATTAATTATAACTTTATATCATTATTCATTACCACCTCAGTATCTAGAACGAACAGCTATGGGGTTACAAACTGTACCCAAAATCAATGATACCTATGATCTGACTTGTGCCTAACATGTCTGACTTGGCCCGACTTATACCAGCCTACATGATATCTACAGATCGTGCATCCCCTGACATAGCAACCAATTTAATCCAATACAACAGAATGTGCTAGAAATGTCTTGTGATGGTGGCTGAGGGTTGACACTTAACATGAATGATGTTTAAAGCACTCTTTGGTTTTGTGAAATAAAAACCGTTGGAATATCTACCCCCGCGTTTGATTAAAGATAATTAATGAAATAAATCCCAAATAGAGAAAGGAGATTACTCCGATAACATAAACCAAATAAGCATACAGACTCCAACAACTGTAACCAATAGCTCTGCCACTGAGCGGCTAGCATGCCGCAGCTAAAAAGCTATAAGCTCTCAAAGTCATGGACTGGACAGTAAATGCACATAAGCGCCGCTTGGCTTGATATTAATTAGCAAGTTGGTTATCTCATGTGTTGCCGTAGGAATTCTGGATGTGCTCGCAGGCGTGAGGTTGAAGTGAGGTTCGCTAACCAGTTAATCAACCTTCATCTATCCAAAAAAAACTGCTCTCATACAACAAATTAGTTAACTTCCTCAAACGTCACATTAAGGCTTGGTTTGGGAATGCTGTTGCTTTTCAAAAACTGGCAGCAGAAGCAGCTTTTGACAGCAGGTGGGCTGTCAAAAGCTGACCCCAAATTTAATTGACTTTTCAAAAAAAAAAAATTGTTAAGTTGTTACCAAATAGGCTTGGACCGCTTTCCAAGAAAACAAAGAGCAGAAGCAGCCTCCAATAAGCAATCCCAAACCCAGCCTAAATGGTTTCATTGGAATAGAAGTGACTGATTGGTTACTTCTTCTTTGTTATCTCACTTCTTTTGCATATCCTCGTGTGTACGCTTGAATATTACATGTTCTAAATTCAAAACAGTTTGTGTTATATTTTCCCACTTATATTGAACTTTGATATATTCCAAAAACATAAACTGATGCTTTGTGTTTACTTTGATTCTTTCCTGAAGCTTTCCTTATCATATAATACCTGCTCATATCTCTGACTGCTTTCTATCCTCATTTAAGCTTGGACAGGAGGGCTTCTATATTGGATCTCAGATTAGAGTGCCAAGAACTGGAGAGATCTTCTATCGTGAACCGTTTTGCTAAATTCCATGGTAGGGCTCAAACTGAGGGCGTTGAGAGCTCATCGACCACGGGAACTGTCCCTCGTCGTACATTTCCTCAGAGACATGTGACGGCTCTCGCCTTGTGCACAAATCTTCCTGAGGGAGTGACTTATTTATCACTTTGAATGATACTATTGATTCATTTTTGCCGTCATGGTCGTCAATTTCCCCTACCCTCTGAGCATTGGTGAATTCGTCTTTGCATGGACACCTGAGTTCGAGTACTCAAAACAAGGACTAGAGGGGCACAGTGGAAGCTGCGCTAGCTGTATACTAAAAAGAAGCTGACCTCGTCGTGCAAGGTTGTCGTCCTTCTGAAATTGGCACCAGATTGATGTATTTCCTTTGCTCGCCCCAATTATAGGTCTCTTGTATATTCTTGAAAGTGGAGGAGTTTTCTGCATCAAATTTCAACTGGAGAGGGATGTATGGAAGAGTCTACTTTTTGCTATGAGAAATGATCATGACAGCACCTAGGGTCATACCGAAGTCGATAACTACAACATTTATATGGTGCTTGGTTTTGCTACCTTTCCGCAGTGCTAGCATGGCTGGTATGAACTAACTGTACTCGGTCACCCCCATGAGTCTTTGGAAACTTGCAGTTCTAGAAAAAGGTTTTTCTTCTTTTTTTGCTATCTTGTAAGTACCACTATAATTCTGGTGTTAGCTTTGTGAGGGGAGACTTGAAGAAAATGTTTACCAAGCTAAAATTGTGCCTCCTGGGCTCAATACCTTGAAAGGTGTGTGATACATTTTTGGGTGTCTGATATCTACCAGTTCCACAATGGCATATTCAGTGTAGTCAAAGGCGCGCCTCAGGCGCGCCTAAGGCGCGCCTTGCTCCTAGGTGCAGGGTAGCGCCTCAGGGCACTCCAGGCGAGGCACAATTCTTAAGGCGCACCTAAGGCGCGCCTAGGTGCGCCTTTTTCGAGCGCCTTGGAATAGCTAAGGCGCGCCTAGACGCGCCTTGAAAATCTTGTGAAAATATAACATGTTTAGACTATTTTTTTAACTGTTGTATTGTTTTTAGACTGTTTTTTGAACTGATGTACTTTTTTTTTATTGTTCTCTCTCACTCACTCAATTCAAAGTGATTGCAACATAGACATGGGAGAATTTGAAGCACACATGTTTATCAATGTAGAAATCCGATGTGAATATATATATATATATATATATATATATATATATATATATATAATTTTTGCGCCTCGTGTCGCTCGGGCGCGCGCCTTAAGTGCGCCTTGCGCCTCGGGCGATTTGGACCCTTTGCGCCTTGAGTGCGCCTTGCGCCTTTGACTACCTTGGACATATTAATCATCGATATCGAACCACCCTGAGATTAGCAACTGAAATTTTTGTGGCATCCAACCAAAAAGGAACCTAGTGCTTGTGTATCTTATGTTGCTACATGTCCGGATAGAATTCCATTTAACTCATTTCATATATTTTTTAAGAGGAGAAGAGTTAGATTTACCTTTCCATTTGTACTTGAGCAGTCGTAATTTTTCCTCGTCAAAATTCCATGATGTTATTGTAGTCAGTGATTCAAGGAGGACCTCCCAGTTGCCTTTTTAGCATAATTTGTTTAATTCACAATACCAATGCTACTCTTTTGGATCGATTATGTAACATATGGACATGTATCAGAATCCCTATTCTGAGGCTGTTTGGTTCCGCAAGCCACATGCAGATATAGTACTAGCTATTCTGGAAATTTTCATTCCGTAATGTGTTTGAACTTGTGCTCGACTTTATTGGCATTGAAACTTGCTAACAATACAATTTTGTAGGACTTTGGACACATACATAGTTAATGAAGAATGCTTATTGAGTCCTGAAGTTATTGAAGTGGCTGATGTAATCACAACACAATGTGGACTGCTCAGGAGTGTGGCCACAGACTAATTCAGGACCAGGTCAGCACTTGTCCAAAGGGGAAAAAAGGGAGAGGAAAGGACAGTATCCAAACCTAGAACCAAACCTGAGGAAAAGGAAGGGGGAAGCTGACGATGCAGTTGACCTGTGTTTTCCTGCATTTATCTTTTAAGTACAGAAAATGACAGGAGATTTGATTCCATGGGGATGGCAAAATGGTGTCAGCTTCAGTTTTTGGCAGTTGGTCAAGTAGCCAATGATAGTTTATTCATTACATCTATTCCAGAATCTCTGCTTTGTCTTCTTGTACTTATCATCATTTAAGGTTTATATATAGAAAGCAATGTTTTGTTGGGGTCACATGAAAGTGGTGACAGTGGAGAATCATCAGTTGGCCATGCTCCATTCTTAATTATGTGCCATTTGGAGTCAAACTTTGTGAGTGGATTGGTGTACATTAGTGCCAGTTGGCACATAGGTGGTCAGCCTGGTCCAACCAAAATGACATCAAGTTCTGTTCTTCCTTGAGAAAACAGGTTGGGCCCTAGGGATGATGATCACATGTTTCCCTGTCCTGGGCATTTGAATCCATCCAACTTGAGAATATGGAATGATGTGATGGTCTCTCATGCATGTTTGTCCTAAATATAGGCCACACAAGACATCTTGCATAGATCTTCCTAAAAGATCAGGGTATCCTTGAACGTTTTAGGAAAGAGGGAAAGATGAGAAATTTTGTTCCATACTAAGTAGTCAAAAACGGTTATATATCGGTTATATAACTGATATATAATGGTATCGGTCCTGGACCGACATTTTTTTGCAGAAATATCGGTAAAATATCGGAACCGATATTATCGGCCGATTTGGCCGATATTGTTCGAAATATCGGTTTACAATAAAACCGATTTCTCACGGTTTTGGTTTTGCTACAAAAAAATCTTATGGGCCTGGACCTGCAGACGACATTCTATGGAAAAATCAGCTGTTAAGTCAAGATACAATACAATACAAGCTTCTGCCATCAATGGAGATTATATCTTTTGCCATCAAACGATATGCCATTCACATCAGTGGAGATTACATCTGACGTTGAATGATATGACATTCACATCAATGGAGAATGGAGATTACATCTTCTGCCATCAAAATCTTCATGCATCAAACTTATTCAGAGATGTAGTTCCTTAAGTGATCTTCTTTATCTTGGATTTCTCGACGATATGTATACTTTATGCATATTTTATAATAGAAAACTATTAACTGTATTGTTCATACTTCATATATAAAAATTGTGTTAAAAATGCAAACCGATATTTACCGTTATAAAACCGATATATCGGTGATATATCTATAACTCTACTGGACCGTTATCATGAAAAAACCGTTATTAACTGCATAGGTTCCATAGGACTTGATAGCTAGGGAGAGTGATAGGGAAACACACTTTGAGGGGGTGCTAAGTTAAGGTTGGACCAAAACTAACATAAATTGAGGTTTTCGAAAAGTATATCAATAAAGTGTTTAGACGAAGAAAAAGAGAGAGAGAGAGAGAGAAACACTACGATAACTACAGAAAAAAAAATGGAGAACGGGAAAGTCTTTCCCAAATTACTTATTTTTCCTTTTCGCAATCTTTGTTTGTAGTTTTTCTATGTAAAATATTAACTTAGGATAATCTAGACATCTAATGGCTAGTATAGCAAAAACGAAAATGGTAAGATGGATAAATGACAATATATTAAAAGATAGGATAAGCATGCGAAGTTAGTGGCACCAACCGAGAAAAAGATTAAAAAAAATTGTCTTAGATGATTTGGACATGTACATCGTAAACAAATATGTGCTCCAATAAGAAGCAGCGATAAGATAGTAGTTGAAGGAAACGTTAGAACTAGAGGCAAGTCGAGACGAATACGATTTGATGTTTAAAGTAAGGATATAGTTTTCATTAGCCCTCAACAGCACACGTAACTAAATAGAAGAAAATGAAATACACGTAACTAAATAGAAGAAAATGAAATAGAGACTTTTATGATGTCCTTCTCGTTTGGCAATCTGGACAACTAAGAAAGGATATGACAGACATCACTGTTGATCCTCAGCACCTAAATTATTTACAGTGACCGATGTAATGAAGCTTGAGTCGGACTGGCAAACCGTGAAATCTTTTAGACTCAATTGTCAATTTTTCATAAGGAAAGGAAGAAGAGGAAAAGGATGGTTAGAGTGTATGTAATTGACTAGTGCCATGTTTGTTCACTTGCTTGCATTTGTTTTAGGACAAGAAAGTAATGGTAGATAGCAATCTTGTTGCAGTTAATCAATGGTAGTCAAATAGATTTCATTCTTGCTGCAGTCGTTCAAAGTTCTCTCGTTTATCCAACTTATTGTCTTCAACACTCTCTAACCAAGAAAAAAAGAAAAGGATGGTAATAAACCGACAAATGATTTCTTCTTGTCGGGCCGTTTCTAAAAATGTGCAAGTTGTACGATTGAACATGACCCAAAAATTCGAAGGTCCCAACAATCTTAAACTCTATGTATATACTAAAGAAAAATCTCTATCTTCAGATTTAGAGCTCACTATTTTTTTAGAAACTGTAGTAACATTATCTTTAGAATGTCAAAAATAAAAAGACAATTTTTTTAGTGGTTAAAAAGGGACTTTTTTATTATTTGTACATGGTCCTTAAGATGTCAGAAACGGTTATGCTTCTTGTTGTCACGTGATGACAACTAGCAAGGGGGGTGTTTGGTTATCTATAATTAAAAACTTTTTGGAGCATTTTCTGTCGTAATTGGAGTTGCAACCAACATAGCTGCAACAAATGTCGCAGGAATTAATGTATGTTTGCAACATATTTTGTACTAATGGTCCCGTTTCCAGCCAAAGAAACTGGTCCCGTTTCATTATAGTTTGTGTAAATGTTGCAAATTAGACAACGATACATTCCTTCTTTCGCAAAATCTCTCTGTGCGGAAAATAGAATGCGATGAAACCATGAAAAAAAAATAAAAAATGTACTTGCTACCTTGTAGCCATACTCCAAAAAGGACCTCTATATGCTACTGCACTTGCATTTACAGCCAACCTAAGATCGGATGCACATAAAAGTCACATTTTTAAAGACCAGGCATGACCTGGTCCATCATCACTTTGACACAAGAGTTCTTGTAACAGAGAGGCATTGAATCCAAACTGAAGTACATCAAAATAACAGTCCTTGATCTGACCCTCTGGACACTTCGATCCAGAATGTACTTGTTGGCATTTTTGAGTTGCACAGTAATTTCGACACTGAATATACTGTAGTATTGTTTTCTTCTTGTTGTTCTAGTGTTCTTAGCGACTATTTGGTTCGAAGAAAAAAAAAATAGAAATTGACATTTTGCGTGCACATTATGTTAAAGTGGTGCGAAGTGAAATGAAGTAAAAAATTCTTCATTTTGGTGCTTTGAAGAAATAGATGTTATAAGTGAAAAATCTTAAAATTTAGTGTTTGGTTGATTATTGTAGTGAATGAAAAAATACAACTTTTTGTAGAAGTAACATGAATAGTAAATTTTATTTTTGTTAAAGTAGAGAGATGAAGGGTCCTCCAACCAACCACGCAATATGGAAATGGGAATGTCCTATTTCCGAGCTCCAAAAAAACTTCGATGTCAAAAATTCAATTTTGTTGCAGACAAGATTTAGTGTTCATATCAAATCCCTGTAAATATTATCTACAAATCCTCAAGCCAAACACGTAAAATGGTCCCAATTTCAGATTTTAGCCACTTCAACTCACCAAAACCGTAAACCAACCAGCCCCTTGTGTGAAAGAATAGTTTGGTAGCTCCGATGTGAAGGTTTTCTTCTTCTTATGTAGAAGAATTTGGTGATGAGGGCATCGGAGTTCTGCCTCCAATCCCCCAAACGCTAGGAAAAACAAGAACCCCATGAGCACGTCGGATCTATGGGGCTTTCCTGTCGTCCACTCGGAGTCCTCTTTTCATCCTGCAGTGCATTTAACAATATACTGCGCAATGGGTGGCAGAGCAATGTCGTGAGGAGGCTCTAAAGTAAGCATTATTCTGACAGCATCGATGTGTGTGGGTGTGGGGGTGGGGGAATTCCAATAGGAGTAAGTTTTTAGTCCCAATCTAGTCCTGGAAACATCCTGCCAAAAGAACTGAGAAAAGAGCATGAGAAAAGCAAATGGTCAACAAAATATACATGTAGGGCAACACAGAATATGATGAAATTGACTAAAAAAATGAACAAATTCTTAAAGAAACTCTTAGTTCACTAGACTGATATTCCTGAAGACATACATTCTTTGGGCTGAGAATACAAAATAAGATGACAAATAACACACACAAAAAGGTACAAAACAGCTCTGAATTCACTGGACTGAGATTCTTGAAGAAATACGCATCTTTGAATCAGCTCCTCCGCTAATTATGCAATCGTCTTTCCACCAATCGGCACAAAACACCTGCATTCACCCAACAACAAGTCAATAGACTGTAACTAAGGTATTACAAATAAGCCTGTTAATGGTAAATCCAACCTAATTTGTTCAAAAAAAATCAGGTTAGGATGTAAGAGAACACGAATTGGTTTTGATTCTCTTAAGAACTGACAGTACACTTTCTTGTATATTATATAATCAGTTAACTTGACCTGATTTTTAATATAAAAAAATGGATTCAGATGTTACAAACAGGACCCAAATGAATTTATAGGTGGTTTGGGTACACAATATGAAACCCGAAAATTTCCAGGTCGGGTTCAGGTTTTACATGATGAATCTGACCTGAACAGAAACCATTGATGGCCCTAAATCCTAATTACAAGGGATGAAGAAAAAAATGCTTACCTTTTCCTTGTGTGAATCCATAACTGCCAAGGGCCACTATGACAAAAGAAGATTTATCAGAAATAGATCAATCTGCTCCAGGACAAAATCAAAAGAATAACTAATAACTCATCTTTTAGTTGAACAAGATAAGAATTATACCGCTGTTCTCAAATCCCAGAGCATCACTTTCCCATCATATGAGGCTGAGAGCAAATGAAAAAATGACCTTGAGTGCCACTTGCAAGCAGTGATCCAGGAAGTATGAGATGAGAACTGGAAAATGGGAGCCAGAGTTCCTGAACAAATTTGGTTTCTAGTTGTGAATCACATGTTGAGAGCAACACGGAGAGATATCCTTCAATGTATGAATCAGAATATTAACCTGGTTTGCGAGGATCCCATATCCTCAGAATAGGGTCAGAACCACCAGCCGCAATAAGTGCAGAGCTCTCACCTCCAACATCAAGGCAATTCAGCACTTTATCACAAACCTACAGATTAAGATACGTTCACCAAAAATGAACTCTTAATCATATCAAGTGAAAGAAGCAACTTCTTCCTATCACAATATCAGCCCTTTAAGCTTGCCTAATCTCAAGCATTAAGATGTGGGTGACGTGTTATACAGAAAGGCATACTTCTTATGAGGGTTCATATTGGGCAAGCAACTTGCATTATCTTTTAGCTCTTCCATGAACTGGTGAGACATTTAATAAGTGATACTACAGATGAAAGAGAATGATGATTATTTATTTTGGTTGGCAATTCTATTTGGCACTAAAGCCAGAGCATTATGAATATATGATGCGTGTGCATTTCCGTGTGTATACATAATTACATACATTAATATATACGATGTCCTGTGTACATTACTATATTCACAATGTATACATGTGTATGTACGAAGTGTGTGTGCACTGTAGTCAGAACCTGAGAACCTCAACATTGGGTGAGGTGGGAGGACGTACGCTACACCAACTATTTTTTTTAATAAAAACTTCTCAGCTTTTAAAAATAAAGTAATTCTTTTTTTTTAAATGTTTTGGCAGGAAACAAAGGCAAGAAAGATTCTAACTTTATAAAATAAAATAAAAACAATTTGCATAAACCGAATTGAACAGAAAACACTGCATCGGACGGGATTTGCACTGCAACCCACTAGCCTAGGATACAAGTGCACTACTATCAGCCAACAGGAGAGAGCATATACCTTATATAATAAACACAAACTTTTTAAAAATTATAAGTAAAATAGTATATATATATATATACTAAATTCTTGAGGGACACTTCGTCAGCCAGCTTGGCGCCTCGCCATCTTGTGTGTGAAAGTATGTAACTGTCCATGCATGGTGACAGTAATGTTTTCACTGCAACTTAATAGCGGGGGCATTCAGATTTAAAAATCACACTGTTGGAGTGTGATCCACTAGGAAGCCCACACTCTCAAAAAATGTGGCTTTGTCGTGTCGGATACTCAGACATGCATTGGACACTACACGAACACTCCAAAATACACTAGGACACACCAAGATAGGTGTCGTGTCCTGTTGCAGTGTCCTTATTGTGTCGTGTCGTATCCGTGCCCGTGTAACATAGGTGATCTACCAATATAAATTACTCAAAACAATAAAGACGTATGTTTATTTTTATATCTTTTACCAATATATTAAGTAGCCAAAAAACTGATGCTTTAGATATAGATCTGTATGATATATATTACCCACGATTTTATATGGTATGCAAACTAATTCAATATTACCAAATCACCGATCCACCGTTGCATCACTCTCGATACTTTGGTGGTTTACAGCAAGATAGAATATATCCCAAATTTTCACGGTAGGATGCATGAACCATTTTATTCTAGTCAAGCTCACTAAGATTTAAGCGTCATCTTCTCAATTAACTTGCAAGTCGCCAATATCATTTGTATACTGCAGCATCCAGGGTGCTTTCTCGTTCTAGTAGAATCTCAAACCTGATACTAAAATCCTACTTCCAGCAAGCATGCCCATCCATCTTCGTTGCACCATCTCCAGACCGTCTAGATGGACCCATTCTTATTGCATCCATTCCCATCTATCACAAATTTATGCACCATAAAGCTCTGAGGATACATATAGAACCTTGATATCCCAGTTGAATCAATGGAATCTTTATTATGTGAGTCGTTCAGGTAAAAACCTCATAGTTGGCAATTCTCATAGTCCTCAAACCACATAGCTGCTTCAGATCAAAAAATATGTCTTCTCGTTCCACAATTGGAAATACCTTCCCAACCACTTTCCTTCATGTCATTGTTATATTGCCTTCTTATTTCAGATATACACCAGTTCTTTGGAAATCATGAATCTTGATTGCCCAACATACTGTCATCGAGCATGGATAATTAT
The DNA here is from genome assembly GCA_036927795.1 of Iris macrosiphon. NCBI lineage: Eukaryota > Viridiplantae > Streptophyta > Magnoliopsida > Asparagales > Iridaceae > Iris > Iris macrosiphon. Next base: position 136,814,920 of record JAYESA010000016.1, on the reverse strand, counting down.
GACATTACTTCTGTTGAAGTTTTTCATTGTGACTAGTCAACTTTATAATTTGGATCAAGATGTAAAGATAAGCCAAACTTACGGGCTATTGTCAATTTAGCTATTAAAGCTATGGCAATAAAAGAACAAGGAGAGCACAAAGATAGTGAGCAGAGAATCAGATACTTATAAATTAGGGAAAAGAAGAAAAAGTGGCCACTGAATTTGTAACTATAAAAGAGAAATTCAGGCTTTACAACAAGCCCAAAGACCTAAGATGTGGACCATTGTAGAATCTGAGAACTAGTATATGATATATAGCTATAAGCTATTGAACTCTGCAAATCCAAACAAAAAACTGATACAGCCTATTCTGGCTTCCGCCGTTATAAAAATACTTGGAGATCACTTAGCATTCACTAATATATAATGGAATAACTTGTCAAACCTAATGTCAATTACACATACCATATTCCAAGGCCCTTTGCCTGTTTCTACATCCCATCTTCTGATAGAATGATCCCATGATGCTGAGTATATAGTCTCAACTTCTGGCCAGACCAATGAAGATACACACTGAGTGTGTCCCAAAAAAGTTGAAGTTGCCACCCCCTGAATTACATAAAATTATGTCACTCATAATATAGATGAAACCAAAACCCGGTTAGGAAGAAATTTGAACAGAATGTTGTCAAGTAAGAAATAGGAAGCAATATAATAAAATGTATCTTGCTACATAAGGATACTAACATTGTTCCAGCAAAAAAATCACTTACTCTATCTTAGAAGTATAACTTTGGTCTTCTATATTTGCATACTGTTTGGTTCTTCTTTAAAAAAAAGAAGGGGGGGGGGGGGGGGGGACTCCCCTTGATATTTGAATAAAGCTTCTAGACCTTTCACAACTAAATAGGTCAAATAACCTATAACGAGGGAAAGATTCCATTTGACTTTCTGAGAACCAAAAGGCAAATATGTGAACATCAGGTTAGACAGCATATCCTTAATGCTGTATTGTATAATATTTCGAAGAATGTGAGGGATATTTTATACGTACAAGGCAAAATGGTACCCGTATCATGCTTGTGCTGCCTGTATTCATGCAACATAGGTGATTACATTGTACATATTTGAGAATGTTCGTATCCAGTACCGGTATCGTGTCCTTATTCGTATCCATGTCCGTACTTGTGTAACATAGGAGGGAATGAAGAGGAAAATAAAGTGAGCCAAGGAATTACTCTCTTGTTTGGTTGTGAATGAAAGTGAGAAGAAAAACAGGGGACACTCAAGCTACAATTTCCCTTCAGATTACTGAAACTACCAAGCTCCAGTAGGAATCTTAAAAGAAAGGAATCACATTCTATTTGATGCAGTCCGAATTTGTTTCATCCTTTGGCGAGGACTCATTTAGATTTGAGCGTTTCCAAGGGGTACCATGTTGATGGAAGAGGTCATCTTGTAGTTTATTGTATCCATATTCCATAGAATCACACAAAGTTAAAATGCAAGTAAAAGGCAAAACCCTCACGGATCTTTTGGACTTATATTATGCTTATCATCACATTTTGCTTTAGATATTGTGTGTACCAGAATGGATTTGAAAATCAATATCAGCTTTGAATTATGTACTCGTTGAGGAATATGGTCTGCCTCTGCTTTAGGGGTCCAACACTTTCTCCGAGCCACCACGTTTCAAAACTCTGCTTTCTAATACTTATATCGAGGTTCCTCAATATAAGTAACAATAGTTTAACAACAACAAAGGCACAGAAAAGGGATCATAACGCAATACCTCCGACTGAGATTCTTCTGTTTCAGAAACCAGCTTTCTCTTCTTTATAGAAACAGAATCGCTATCTGATTCATTGTCCCTCACATCCCATAATTTAACAGAGCAGTCCCAAGAACCTGAACCTACCTAAAACAACATAAAGGATGTATCTAGTATCAGACTCCAACAATAAGGTAATTATAGATCATGAACTCACGAGCAGCAGTACAAAGTTCCAAAGTGTGAAGGGACCAACCATATCTCCGGAAGGTGAAGATGAGACGCTCTGCACGGAGGATGAATGCCCACTGAGAACTTTGTATGCACTAACCTTTGTTGGGTGATCCACGTTTTTCTCTGCATGGAACTTTTTAACGGTATGAAGAGTAAGTATAAGACAAGAATTTTAGATTTATAATAGCTAGTTGGTTGAATATATTGGTCACCTTCCATAGCCTCAATGTACGATCTTTTGAAGCAGTTGCCAAGCGGAAATTGTCACCACCAACCACTGGATAATAATGAAAGCAGACTGAGTAGAAAAAACTTTACAATAATATACTATCTATAAACAGGTTTGCATTTTTTGGAAATTGGAATGATTGTAGCACTCGGTAAATTGATTTCTAGGTCTGTAGGTTGTGCTCACACTAAAGAGAGCTACATCCTCTTTGTGGTATTGTTGACGATCACATTATAAGATATTTCGTACGAGACATTGTGTTTTCTATTTAAGAGGTTACTTAGTATGCTCTCTTATGTAACCTACTATGTGTGAGTATATTCCAAGTAATATTAATAGCTGCTCGGCTTTCCTCATAAGCAATACAGAAAGAGATGCTGAGGGAGAGAAAAAGTATTATCTGAAACTTGCAGCGGAGAGTATATGGAGACGAGGGAGATTCTTCGGGCAAGAAGAACAGGGGGAAGATGGTTCTTTTGCTGATGGCGGTTGCTGGAGAGCCTGCCAAGGGACCTGGCAGCAGCAGAAGCAGATCGAGCAGCATCTACCGTCAAGGAACCTACATGTGTCACTTCACATGCTTTTTAACCCTTTTGTGTGGATTTGGATGTGGTAGTCTATTCATCTCCTGGCTGTGTGCTTATAACAACGATGCAGAAGATTACAACATCGATGCCAGTTCTTCTGATGAGGTATACATGATACTCCATCTACTACTTTTAATAAGTCAGCATATACCTTTATTGGAACAATAAGATGAATCTAAAAGAAAGTCTTTATTGGATGAAGTTATGACCGGCGATGAAAATGATACCCTTTCAGTGGAGTGGACTAAAAAATGGGTGAATTACTTGGGGCAATTTAAGTGCTGTTTCACGTTTACATGTCCAACCCTTAAAAACAATTGCTTCGTTGGAAGTAGATTATAGCAGAAATGTTGCAAGATGATGTTGAATTGTTGTCTTCTTTGAGGAAAGTAGTAATAGGTTTTATTGTTCTTCAAAGAGCAAGGTTCAACAGGATGACCAGAATGACTGAAGCATCCGATTGGATCATTAAAAAAATTAGCCAAGAAAGCGTGTTATTCCATTCTTCGGGTAACCAATGGAAGTTGTATGTTATGCTGGTGCTGGTGTTGGACTGCCAGCCCAACTCCCAGAGTTAGACTGCATGCATCTTAATAAGACTTCATGGCCAACTTATGTTAGTTATAGTAGCTGGTGTCTAGTCTTTAAAGATTAATGCCAAATTTAAAGAGCATGGTTGCTCCCACTGTTCTAAAAGGCGGCCGCCTAGGCGCTAGGCGGCTGGTGTCCGTCCGATGCCGGCCTAGTACCCCCGACGCCCGACTATACATGTTATTGGGTTTTATGGACTTTTTATGCAATTTTCATTAGGTTTTTTGAATATTTTTTTTTCCGCAAGTGGCCGCCTAGGCGCTGGATTCCCGTCCGACTGGGGCCTAGCGCTTTTCACAACCTTCTTGCTCCTTACTGTTGTTTCACACAAACAATGTAGTACATTTTGCAAGAAAACTATTTCCCAAAATTTACGGATGGGTTTTGCAGAAAAAATAATAATGTTATTTCTAAGATCTTATTTTTGATATTTCCCTCTGAACCGAGGAGGGATCAAACTTGTGACCTTTTCTTTTTGGAACATTACCTCAAACCTTTTAAAGGGTGTTTCTAGGCAATGACTTCTTGGTCCTCTACCCTTTGCCTATTCTCCATTAGATTCTACTGTGCACGTGCACATGCATACAAACATATTGTTGATTATCTCATGCTCCATAGCTATCCCTCTAATGGGAGAAAGGTTGGGTATAGCGACAACAATCTATTTGAATCAACTTCTAGAGATTCACATTATTTTTTTTTAATATCTTTATTTGCCTTTTATTCTAATATAAACCATATTTAATATGACACCGTTAAGTAATTTACCATATAAACAAAATTTTGAAGAAATATTGGATTAAAATTTAAAGAACTAGACTAAAATAATCTGACACGAAATGTTTATTACAACAATAACAGGCTTTACCCAAAAAATTGGGACATAAGTTATTTAACTGATAAATAATACTATTATTAAGTTATTAGATGTGCATGGCACATATTGTTTGCTAGTATTTGAACAACGTTAACATTGCAACCAACTCTTGTTGAATCAGATCTAGATATTGGTCAAAATTAAACACGTAACTATATGCATCCCACTAAGTCACCTTTTGAATTGATGACACTGACCGAGGTAACTGCACCATTATGCCCTTCCAAGATGTGAGTGAGAAATGTTCCATCTTTCCATACCCTAACAGGAAGGAGGAAGAATAAGAGTGAAATGTTAAACACACAAATATTATAATAATGGCTCTTCAATCTTCATGAAGGTGAATGTAGCGAGATTAAAGAGCAGTTACCTTGCAAAGTTATCATAGCATCCAGTCAAAATGAAGCTGTGAGATGAAACTGGTTAGTTACACACTGAATAATTGCATCCACCTAGTGAAATATAGCTAAAAATGATAAGCAAATACTTATTGTTGCAGTAAGTAATTTAATGACTGAGGAGAGGGTTTTTTTGGAATTCAAATTAACAAAATACTCTATCAGCAGTGTGTATTTGTAGGTTTACATGTGTAAAAGAAGAGAGCATTCAAATATACGTTTTCATCGTCATCATCCAAGCCTTCTCCCATCATAATGAGGTCGACTATGGAGCATAATAGAGCTCCATACAATATTTGGCAAAGTGTTACGACCGACTGTCAACACTCTATGTTGGTGGCAAATTCCTAGCCAAGATAGCTATGAACATGAGAACCATGTTATACTTAGGTGGCCAGTTGGCATAGGTAGACCTTACCTTTTGGATGCAGTATAAGATCATTCAAAGATACTTTTTGTAGGAATAATACCATTTCATCATAGTTAGATGAGCAAGATTTACATGAGCAGAAAGGTAGGTCTACCTAGTAGCCATGGCTACTAATTTGAACCAAATAAATGGGGGTCGATATAATGTCCGTGCAGGTGATAGAAATTTGTTAACATCGTTAATAGAGCTACCCTAATAGACACTAAATTATGATTCGTAACAGATCACACTTTGACAGGAAAAGCTTGGGTTATAATGATGGATAATGCTTTCACTTTATAGGGCTAGTTTTGTTCCCATTTGGAATGGTGTGATTGTTTCTCTGCCAGCATTTGGCCAAATCAGCAAAGAGAACCTCATTTGGTTCCAGCGTCTGCAGTTTTTGCCATACTGACAAAAACAACAAAAACCGTACAAACCATATGCTATGAGGGCAGCAGTTGACGTTTGCCGGTTGAAATTGAGTTTTTGCCGTTTCAAATGGGAACCAAAGCCCATACTAACAATGAACAGAAGATACAAGAGACAAAGCCGAATTATGTCCAATTGACACAACACAGACATGGCATGGAGAAGGCACTACTTTAGGGGAGCCCGTCATCACTACAACCATAAAAATGAATAATTAGTACATAGCCTATAAGCATTTACTATTAATACTACATAGCCTATAAGCATAGAACTGATGACAATACTACTGCCACATTCTCCCATCTAATAATCACCCTATGAAAATCATTCCATGAATCCATATTTAGATGTATAAAATGTACTAATAAAGTTAGCCACTATATCAAGTTTCTCTAGAGTGTCAATCAATCAAGCTTGTTATTAATGTACCTATGTACATATTAAAGAGAATTAAGAGTTTCTTTAGACTGGTTCAGAAAAACCGAGGTCACATCTACAATATTATGAACCGAGGATAGTGTGCCAACAAGACCGAGATAAACCACAAACACTATTATTTCCTCCTAGTACAAAAATTTTACCATAGAAGATGGAAGTTAACCATATTTGCATAATTCGCCAACCCCCTACGTCCCACGAATTGGGACGAACGACCCCAAACGGGGTGCGTTCGCGACCCGTTCGTCAAATTTAGCGACCCGGATTTTGATGGCTTTGGTTATGAACTTATGATATTTGGTTTAGTTACAATAATATCGTCTATGCTTTCCTTCACTTGGATTTTGATGGCTTTGGTTATGAACTTATGATATTTGGTGTATACTTCTATATAATTGTATATGGTACAAAAGACGATCCAGATAAAAACGAAAAGCGACCCCAAATAGCGTACTGAATAAGCCTATCCCCACCGCACCGCGTACCGGCTGAGGTACCGTACCGCGTACCCGTACCGCGTACCCGTACCGCGTACCAAAGCGACTCACGATCCTGGTAACATTGGATGGAACGCAAGCAAGCTAACAATTAGTATTATTTAAGATGGGTGTTGAATGTTGTTGTCATAAGCTACTTTTATAAGTTGATGTTGTAAGTTGTTGATCTATATAAATAGTTATTGAAAACATAATGTCAAAAACAATAAGATGTTTGGTAATAAAATACTTTTCATTTCCTAAATTATCGAAAATGGCCAAATTAGACAACTGGTAATAAAATTGTAAAAGTATAAGATGTAATTTCAAAAAAACAACTAAAGGATATTTTGTAAAAATGAATGATGAAACGAGACAACTTTTAAAGCAAAATCTTCCCTACTTTCAAAGTAGTCCATGAAAAGGATCCATTTTCATAAACATAAGCAGAAAACACTTTTACCTAAGGCTAGAACACTATGTGATGTTTTTCAATAAACAAGCAAAAGCACAATTGATAAAACTATAGTGAACCCAACCTTCGTTTACCATCTACTATCACATAACTAAAAAGTAAAACCCAAGATTGAAGTTTTCAGAATGTGCTTGGTAAAGATGTTTCTGCTTGTTTTTTTAGAAGTTGCTGCTTCTATAACATGTTTTTGAAATCAAGGAGAAGGTTGCTTTCAAAAGTTCATTCAGCTTCTCATTATATTTTTATAAGAATACCCTTCAGTTTTTTTGTGAAACTCTTATTTTAAATGGTTAAACCTTTACATTTTTATTAATACATGTTCAATTTGGTCATTCAAAGAACTTCAATATTAGTGCCAACAACCTGAGTTACTTGCAAGCCGCCTCGACTCAGCTCGCCCAAAGGCTCATAATATGAGCTTTTCTAGCTCATGAGCTTAAGCTTAAAAATAAGCTCATTTAGTAGGTACACGCACAAAGGGTTGACGATTGATTACACAGTAAAGTGATGTTTCATATGTTGAACATATACGATCGGGAATCTTCCAATTTGGGCTTAAGTTTGTCTATAATTGATGTTAATCGAGCTTTCTAATTCTAACGGGTCGCCGTAGCTTGATTAGCTCAATTTTAGGCTCGTCCCAAGATCAAACCTTCTTGAATTTTCTTAAGGAGCACGAGTTGAGCACGGTGATATTTGATCACAGTTGGGTTGTTAATAACCCTAAATTTCAACACTTGTATGTTCTTAGTTCTTACCGAACACTATTGCTTTTGGCATCAGCTTTGAACAGGTTTATCAACAACATATGACAACTACTTCTGATAAACTTCGGCAATACCAAAAGCCCAACTTAGTTTTGTTTATCTATCATGGTGTAACTTGCCCCCTCCTCCTTCGAGAATCATAAAGATCATTTTCAAGTTTGAATTTGTTCATTTGGAAGCTGGGCTCTTCCATCTTCCACTTGTTTTCTTTCATTATTTATTTCATTTCGATTTTCTTCTCTCTTTTTTATTCCCTTCCCTTGTTCCTCAAGTCCCATATGTTTGTTTATCCTTTAGAATGTGACATATTTTCTCCTCGAGTGAGGGGTACGTAATAAATTAGAACTGTTTTTCGATCAAAAGTTCTTTAAGTTCTGTAACTGGATCTTTCACCATAATTTACACACATCAATCTTTAAATTATCCAATTTCAAATATTACAAGTACAAATATAAGAAAGGAACTCTACCTAGGATTAGAGCCTTCTACCGCGCTGACCCAATCGTCATGACCACAAGGATCCCCCTCTTCCCTCGGCGCCACCGCTTTAATATACTCAATCTCGAGCACCCTCTCCTAAAATAGCCAAATATCACACAAACCCCATCAATCTCCCCCCTTTCCCCCTCCCAAAAGAATACAAATTTGAAAACTTTCGTACCGCCGAAATGCCCTTGGCCATCAGAAACTGCTCCAGCGGCATCCGGACCAGCTCGCCATCAATGAGGAAATCGAAGGGCTGGTGCTGGAACTCGCTATTCACTGACAAATACACAAACATGTTAGATGTTACCCAAAAAAAAAGGCGGGGGAGGGAGACGGAAAATTGCGTATATGGACAGAAAAAAGTACAGTTTTTTAGGAGAAGGTTGACGATTTCGGAGAGGCCCATGCGGGTGAGATTGGAAGGGACTGCTATGGAGTTCGCCGGGGCTTTCATCGGCGGCTGGAGGTTGGTGACGAAGCGGACTTGGACTTGTCTTGAATTTTCCATTTATTTGATTTTGATGGGGGGACTGGAGAGGAAATTGAGAGGGAAGTAGGGGACTTGTGGAAGTTTTCTTCTCTTTTTTCCAGTCCTCGAAATGTAAAAAAAAAAGGAAAATTTGGAGGGAGGAAGAAGAAGAAGAGAGTCGGCTGTGATTCCCTTAAACCCTATAATGAGACCTTAGGTAGTGGCAACGGGTCGGGTGTAAGAGAGCATTATGTTAAACCCGGCCTGTGCTTTAACGGAGCATTTGTCGTCTCCGTCTGAAACATTTAAGCAAGAGAAAACGGCAAATCGTACGTTCCGGCATTTGCCGTCAATGACTAGTTTGGTCACCAGGGAAATGTTAAATTTCAAATGTAAAACGAAAAAAATGATGCTCCCGTGAGATTTGATATTTTACCATTTTTGGTCAATTTTGTACCATATTTTGCTTATCGTTATGAATAAAACATCAACATAAAATCTTGGATTATTTACACTAATATTTTATATGTTTTATGTTTACTAGTTAAATTTATGTACCTAAAATAATATTTTTATGATATTATTAAAAAATTAGTTTAAATATTTTAATATATTTAAATTGAGATTTGTTGAAAATTTGTAATTTTTTTATTTTTTAAAATTAATTTTTAAATCTAGATTTTAAACAATTTTAAATTTGTTTTCAAATATGTATTTGTGCGGAAGAAAAGAGAGAAAAATATTTTGCCCTAATTTTTTTTAATACATGATGGAGGATTTAGAAACGGCTTAGACGGCTCAATTTTTTTTGAGCCGTTTCTAAGCCTCATTGTAAGAGTAGAGATTATACGGACATCCCTTATTTTAAAAATAATTACACGAATCTCCCTTATGCTTTATGTTTTATTTTAAAATAATGATGGTTAGTATAATAATCATTTACATAAAACATAAAATATAGGGGAGGTCCGTGTAATTATTTTCAAAATAAGAAAAATTCGTGTAATAAACATAAAACATAGAAGATATTAGTGTAAATAATCCTAAAATCTTATATAAAACGGAAACGAACTAGCCCTTAGTTTTGGTGGCCATTTTTTGCAAAACAAATTGGCAAAAGCGACAAATGCCAAACGCTTAAGAGGGCACATATGTCATATGTATTAAGGAGATGTTTGATTGGTGGTAAATGTTGCTATTGTAATTCGTGTTATCATGTTTGTATTATTTTTAATGTTTGTTTTGTTATAGTTTGTATATTTAATGCAACAAAAACTATAATAAATATTTTTATTTTTATCTCTCTTTTCTAAGATCAAAGTAACTCTAACATCTATTAAAAAAAATTGTCAATTTTTTTTGCTTAGAGGCAACCAAATAGTACCTTAGCATAAAATATTTTGGACTAATTTTATTTAAGTCATACTGGCTATTTGTCCTTCCTATTGGCATTTGGTCAAACATTAAACACCTTATTTGTTATCTCTACTCTTATAATGAGGCTTGAGAACGGTTCAAAATTGAGTCATCTAAGCAGTATGTAAATACTCCACTAACTTTTTTAAATAAGTAATTATTTAACTAACTGATATTACTTATTTACAATTAAATAATTCTAACGAAAATAGTTAAGATATGATCGAGATTTTGCTCTTAAGAATCACACATGTTTTCAAATTAGCAAACATTAGATTTTATTTTTTTACCGTTCAGATTATATCAAAATATTACAATATGTATGTATATCCTTATGTGATAAAAAATATATAATTTAACCAATTGTTTAACTCCTAGTATATATAAGTATAGCCAAACACATCCAAATCATGTGGTTAAGGTGAGATACATTCTCTTCAATTGGATGGGTTCGATCCCACAACGGAGCAACCTCTATAATAATTTATAATTTTTAATATTTTTAATATTTGTTTATATGCGTGCAGTGCACGTGCACGTTACTAGTATATATATAAGCTTCCTAGTTCTAGTGGCTAGCAAGATATAACATAATCTTACTAGATTGATTCGATCACATGTACGAAAACTAATTATTCTTTTCAATCAATGAACATACGCTAATGAGAACACTATTTGATGTTTGTCAAGACAATTAGGAGGACCAAATCGACCCTTCAAATTGGAATCAACCCGTCCTGATGACAAAATTGGTTACAAATTAGCCTTTTTTTTTAGAAATATTAAAAAGTCCTAGTCTTATTGATGATTTTTTTTAGATGATGTTATAAATCCTTTTTAACTTTTTTTTTAACTATAAATAGATAGTAATACAAAACTCAAATATTAGGGTATCACGATTTTTTTTTTGTCTAATCTTTTTTTTGCCTAAAAATATAAAATTATTTAGTCACCAACTAACTAAAACTTCTATACTAATCTAAACCCTCCTAACCCTTTCTTTCTATATGGCTAAAAAAAGTTATTTACTCATCCACTATCTAAAACTTGCATATTAATCTAAAATTGTCGCACCCCCTCCCCCCTCTTTGTAACCCTTTTCTTCTTTCACTACATGTAACAAGTATGCACTAACCACTAGTTATGTTTGGAATGATTTTAGGAAATAGGTAGTTATAGTTCAAAATTATTAGAGATTACGATAAAGCATCTCTTTTAAAAACATAATCATATTTGGAAAGTTTTTAGGAGCACAAATTTAATTTAGTTATTAAGAAGCTATTAAGGATGCCATAGAGGTTTCTAAATTTCAATTTAGATATGTTTATGTTATCTATATAACATGTTCACTAAGTTGTGCAAGGTGGATTTTCTTACATGAACATGACTTTGTACTTATCGGATCACTATCATTTGGCCTTAAACATGGTGTAATTACTCACATAACACATAAGATGGTTTTGTTAATACTAGTAATGTGCACGTGCGTAAAAAAATTTATTATAAAATTAAATATAAAATTATTATAAAAAATATCGTTCTTAGGAATCAAACTCAAACAACAAAGAAAAATACCTCTCACATTAACCACTTGAGTTAGAATATAATTGTAAATTAGCAATATTAGGTAGTTAAATTAGTTATTTAAAAATAATAAGTAGTGAAGTATTTACATACATCTTAGACGGTTCAATTTTGAGTCGTTTCTAAGCCTCATTATGAGAGTAGAGATAAAGAGAGAAATAGATAGAGAGAGAGAGAGAGAGGGAGATTTATACATAAAGTTGAAAAAAGAAACATAATTTTTCGTCCAAAGTGATAAAATTTATGCAAATTGCGGCTAGAGGGACAACTTTAAAATAATTTCAAAGAACGGGATGACTCGTCAATTGAGTTGGCGGAGGCAGAAAAAATTGGGGTCCCGCAAACTCAGTTGGCGAGCACTAGCACGGATTAGGGAGCAGCCGCCAACTCACTTAGCGGGTGGAGGAGTTCGGTGTGGGCCCGCCAACTGAGTTGGCGTAGGGTGGAGGGGGTGGTTATAGCAGTTGGGGGGACATTATAGCCGTTGCACAATGGCTAATCGAACGGCAACGTTGCACAACTCGCCAATTAAATTGGCGAGTTACTTTCTATATATACCCTCCACAACTCCAAATGAATCTTTATCACACTCTCTCCCTGCCTCAATCGAACGACAACGTTGCACAATGGCTATTTTTCTGCATCTTCTCTTTTTTTGTATTCAACATTTTAAACAAAACATGAAAAAAGTTAAAGAACTATCATTTCAACACTTGTTCGACTCGCTTGCAAGATCATACAATAAAATGGATACAGAAAATTTGTTTGATATAATTAAAGCCGAGAACATAATGTTGTACGATTGGCTTATTGGTGTAAACGATGAAAGTCGTAGATTTGAACATTGGATAACAGCATATACTCATTGTCATAGATTATATATTAACACTTCTAGTCTTGCTGAATATTTCAACAACTGGATTAAGAAATTATGAGATAAACTAATAACAACACTTCTCGATGGTATTAGAGCTAAGATTATTACACTTTATGATAATCATAGAAAGAATGTTGAAATATAGACACAAATTATTGTCCGAATATGTTAAAGACTATGGCTCTTATTATCAAAGAGAAGAATCACCTAGAAATATTATGTATTGATAGTTATAAGTTTGAAATAATAGATCGTGCAACAAGTAAAACCTATATTGTAAATATAACCGACATATATTATGCATGTTTTAGATGGTATCATACTTCTATACCATGTATACATGCATGTTTTGTTTGTAGATATTGTAATATTAGTATTGATAGTTTTTATCCTCCAATATTTTTGGCGGAGACCTTGAGAAGTGTATACGAACCAAAAATAAAACCAATTATAATTTCCTACAAGATCCAACCTCCTTTGGTTAGAGGAGAAATTGGAGTACCAGATATAAGGCACAAAGCCGGAAGACCAAAGAAGAACCACATGAAACCCCGGGATTCATCGACGAGATATCTTCGTTGCAGTAATTATGGTGCGATGGGACACAACCGAAGAAGATGTACTAGTCAGCCGAGAGATTAAAGTATAATTGTTCAATTCAAACGTGTAAATATTGTACTAGTGAGTTTGATAATGAAAGTTGGAATAGAAATTATTACAAATATTGCAATCAAATCAAACATTCATCTACTCATTCTCCTCCTCGTCATCCTCATGCTCATCCTCATCAGCCTCCTCCTCATCATGAGTCTGGGTAGGCAGAGGTGTTGATGGAGTCAAAAAAAAATTGTATAAATAGTTGATAGCTTTCATCTCTGGCGTCTTGGTACTAGTGCCCTCTCCAACATATTGTTGACTAGGGCCCGCTCCAGCATAGTATTTGGGAATGTCTCCAGTGTGTAACGACCTGTTTCGTTCAAGTGGACAGCCGATTCAAACGGCGCAAGTGCAACGACCCATCCCGCTTTGCTCAGCGAGAAGACTCATTTGAGGCAAATGATTCCAGACTTGGCCCTTCAGGAGTTCATAGACTTTCAAAGGCTCGGTCGGAGTATCGCTCGCCTGAGGTGAATCATCGCTAAGGTGGGTGGCTACGATAAACTTGTATTTGCTTAGCCAACACACTTAAAATATGGACGATACATGCTAGTCACTAGGTGAATCACCCCATGCATGCTAATAAAGAATACAACGCACCTAGCTAAGGAAATAATCCCATCTTGTATTGCTTGTGTTAGAACATAAAAATAAAACTTGGCTTATGATTAGACCCTCGCATGCTACCTTTGCTTTGTGCAAGTAGACCCCACTATGCCTCAAGTAGATCATTATATACTCTCCGTAGTGCACTGCTTCACTTGTTTACACTGCACGCCCCTAGACTATGTCGCTCGATATGTCCATGTACGATTGTACTCCTCGCACTACCCCTTAGACCGTGCTAACATATGTGCTTATGTTTCCAACAAATGCATGCTTGCCTGATTACATTGTAACTGGTACTCGTTTAACTCGTTTTAATGCTTGTCACTTATATGCATGCCACAAATTATCGTACTTCACTATATGTGATTCACTAAGTTGAGATAGGAAGGCTATCAAAATAGTTGTTCCGAACCAAGTATAGAATATTAAAAGTATTCGGGCCTGTTAGGTCGCCAAGGCATTTCCCGAACCAGGAGACTGCATCAATAGACAGTTAAACAAGATAACATCACAACATCTCTGAAAATTAATACTCGTCCGGTACTGAATCTGACGGCTCGGGGAGTTAATATTGTACTGACTGAATCTGAATATGTAACTGTATCTGTACTTGCGAGAATCTGAAAAACTTGAGGATACGTATAGTCACAGACAACTTGTGCACAAGGTGGATTTTTGAATCCAGTTTCGCGGACGGTCGTCGGGGCACTGGGGCCGATCCGATCTAGACGGAACCAACTGGTAGTCGTTTGTTATCGGTGGGATGGGTGCAATGACAACCGTATTATATTTTCGCTTGCACACCATCTTCTTCTTGAGACTACACCGTCAACTATGGAAGTCATGCTAGTGACATTCGGTCATATAGATTAAGTTGACTCGATTACGGCAACCCGCGTGCGAGTCATTGCATTATAGGCGACTGCTCTGTGTAACATATACGTACCTATAACTATATCTGAAACACCTAAACGATTATGAATATAAGACATATGTACGTATTGAACACCTGAGCAATCTATTGTAACACACCTGAGTAATCCGTGTAACTCGTGCATCTGAAATAGAACCTCGCTCACAACCCTTGTGTTTGCTTATGCAATTGCCCCTGAATTTTATTATATATGCTCGTGCTTGGTTTAATTTGGTTTAATTTGGTTTAACTTGGTTTGCCTTGGACAGGGAAGGACGAATGATAAGTTGGTAAGTCTCGCCGTGTTCCTTTATATCGCACGGCGCACAGCCACACGAGTTGGGCTTGTACATTATGCCATAAAATTGATCCTAAGGCAAGACTAGAAAGATTACTTAATACATGGTGCACGGAACCTATATAATGTGTTTGGATTTGTCGAGCGGGCGAGAAGCCTCCCCACCTGTGCATTCGTGTACTGATAACCCACAAGATTGTTTGTAGGATGCGGGAGAACCTCGTTCGGTACGAAAATCTTCTTCGTGCATGTTATGCATGGAGTTCGCTCTGGAGCCTTGGAGCATTGCGTCTGGAACTGAAGCATATATACAAGACATAATGTTGGAATATCGCCTATGTATCATTCCACAAATGTAGCCACTTGGCACGCTTTTATTGTTTCGAGAGAGAGAGGGGCTTGAGTGACTTGTAATCTCGGCCTAGAGTCGCTTGTAACACTTTTACAATATCAATAAAGAGCTTATTTTACTTCGATACTTGTGTTATTCATTGCTTCCGTAATTGACAACTCTGTGAACTTGTTACCAATTGCCTGTTAGTTCTTATTCTGCTGTACTCGGACTATCTGTGCGACTCTGTGGCTTAGATATTACACCGTATGGCCTTGCACGGGCGCAGCTTATGCTCGTGCGACACCACATCCAGATGGGAAAGATCGTCCCGCGGGAGCGCTGGCGCGGTGATTCGCGCCTAGTGGGGATGGTCGATTACCTGCGGAAGATCGGGGCATGACATATTGGTATCAGAGCATGGCTTTACGCCTTTGGACTTCGTATTAATTTTTTTAGTTTCGAAAGCTCGTTCGTGGGTTATGTGCATACACTCTCTCTCGTTGACCCGATGGAGATGTTTCATAGAACGAGTCTAAATTATTTCAAAAAGTGCATGTGAATGATATGATTGCTCGTACTGGATAGAAATATAATGGTCTTTGTGTCGACCTGTGTGAGACTTTTTTGGCATAGACTCGTGCTAGAATTATAAGTTATGTGCGAACCCGAATGCCTATACATGATTACCAAGATGGTTAGTGTACAAAATAGAATATCGTTCGAACGGTTAGCTATGCACACAGCCTTTCGGCTAAGTTGTGTTGAGCATCGTGCGCCAAGACCCTTTTGGTGCGAGCTAGTTTGCAAGCAAGATTGGGATATCATTCAGATAAAGATAAGTCATACTTAGAATGCCAACCGATAGAAACCTTATTAGTTTATCGCTATGGCGAATATAGAGAATCGTGCTTAGATTTTGGAAAATAGTTCAAACGGTATTTCGTATCTGGAAGATACAAATCAAATATGGTTTACTTGGATGATTATCAATAGGAATATATATACGAGACTAAGATTTATCAAGCGAAGCTGGGTATCGTGGAGGAATTCTAAGGAACGACTTGGTGAATATGCTAACGAGTGATGCGAACACGATTGAGGATTTAATTGGGTGACTCGATTCCTGAGTGGTGTATGGATCATTTTGGAAATGTTCAAACGAATTTATAGGTCTCGTGTGATAGTTGGTTGAACGATTTAGAAGGTCTTGAAAAAATGATAAGGCTTATATCGAATAGGGATTTAAGGTAATAAAATCGATATCTGGTCAAGGAAACTTGGTGGAAACTTGATGGATTGTATGGACGATTTTAAATTGAATCAAACGGATTAAACTTGAGTAGAATATCGCTCGAATAGAAGTTAGCCCGAGAATGAATATTGTAGTTCGAAGAAAGAGATAAGCGATAACGAATTTGACCTGGAGTTTGGAAGAATGATCTTGAATCTAGTTTGAAAAGATAACATTCAAAATCAGTCCCAACCGAGAACGATTATCCTGCGGGAGCGTCGGCATGGTAATTTTACGTCTGGCGGGGATAATCGAACTCACGGATACATGTTTGATGATTATTCCAAACAAACTCAATGAAATAGAACGTATCAAAAGTGAATAGACTTTGGCTTGAGTATTGAACTTAGTTGCTTGAGGAATGCCAGAAGTAGACTATGGATTTATCAAAATGGTAACATTGAAGTTGGATAATTTTGCTAGACGAATTATAATCACGGTATGGACAGACATGACTTGATGAATTATATATATAAATTGGATAGAGCAAGTAAAATGGTAAGGTGTCTCGATTATTTTGAAGATAACCATAACGTTCAATGTTCTTGTCTTGTGCGAGTGTAACTCTATGCTCGTACAAGGGTCACGCCCTAATTAGGAAGATTATCCAGCGAGAGCGTTAGCGTGGTATGTAACGCCCCGCAACCGCTCGGAGCGTTACGCTGAGTCGGATTGAATAAATCAAATGCTGGTTACATTTGAAATATTGGATTTTGGGAAGAAGGATTAATCGAGTTGGTTTCAATGTGCAGATGACTAGCGGGTTCGATGGAAATCAGGTGTTCGTTCAGAACAGTACTGAATAGCTGGATAAAAGCGATAATGCCGTCTTCCTTAATCCGATCGGTCGGATGATTTGTAGAGCATGACCTGCTCGCACGGTCATACCAGTTGAGTAGATCGCGTTTGCATCGGACCACGGGTTCAAGGGATTGGCCGTATCGGCAGGACATGATGCTTAACGGGATCAAACATTATGAGTGGGCTCTTTCCCTTCTCCTCTACTCCTTCATGCCTAATAATATGGAAACACGTAAAAGGCTTGAACACTTGGGCTGAAATATTGAGAAACACTACACTGAGGCGTGCATAGAGTGTACGTCGTTGGCTTGGTAGGATTGTGGCTTGAAATAATTTACGCGTTGGATAGTTGGAGCGATAGTTGGATGATACATTTGAGGCAATAGGAATATCGAGAATTTGGGCAAGCGAACGTACATCCGTGCGCGAGTATCACTTGGTCGCTTTGTCTTGCAAAGCGAGCAGTTGTGGTTCAAAACCAAACAACTGCATCGACGAGGGTGTTGTGCCGCTTGATGGGGCATCGTGCCACGAATGGGGCATTGTGCCACTGAAACGGCATTGTGCCATGGGTTTGCTTTGAGCATGGGTGTTGCACCAATTCGGACTCTGTGTTGAGAAGAGGCATTGTGCCTATGAAACACTTGATATTTTGGTGCCTTGGGCTACATTTTGAGGTCGAGATTTGGAATCCTTGGTTGGATATGTTGGAAGAATGGTTATGGATATTTGGTTGGATATCGGTTGAACGAGTCTAGGATCGCTTGGTGGGGCGAGAATGTTTCGATCCTCTCGTCATACCTACTGTGTCTGCATTGTCACGGACAACCTGTGTGGCACAGGGTTTGGTTTTCTAGAACGGAATGAGGCACCGGGGCACCGGGACCGTTCTACCATGGAGGAAACAATGGGCATCGCGCGATTGGGCGCAGTGCTGGTAGTCCGATACCACCAGGCGGGAGTAGCTGCCCAACCCTGGATCGGGTAGGATTGCCCTGTTAATCTTGGTCCGATCAATATCCTTTATGGCTTTTAGCCAGTGACTTCATATAGTATAAGTGATGGCTTGCTTTTCTGTTGTTGGTTTGGCTTTCGTGTAGGCGCGGCCACCTTGCCTCGGCAAGAGTGTGCACTTGAGATTGGAATATAAACTTTGGTTGAGGATGGATATTGAGACGAGACTGATGGTTCGATATGTTATCGTGCAAGCGATGGCATTGAGTAAGATGGGTCGGTTATATATATGCTTGTCGTTGGTTTGAGATTGAATGCTTGCATGCTTAAACTGCTTTACAGCTTTCCTTAACATGTCATCCATATGCCATGAAACGAATCTAGGATTCAACTAGAAAGATCACCATATAACTGTGTGCATTCACTATTTTTACTTAGTGTCGGCTTAGGCGAGTGGGTTACCCCGCTCACCAGTACGGTTGTGTACTGACCCACGTTTGTGGACAATATTTTAGGTACACAGGAGTAGTGGCGCTGCTTGGATATACGGGACAAGATGTATGAACTGTAAGTACCTTTGTGGGCTAGAGAAAGAGCAAGAGCATTTTATCGTCTCCGTGGCAACGCCTTTGTGGCATTGCCTTCGGGGCATTTTATTTGGACCCTATCGTGAGCTTCGCTGCGTATTACTCTGATGTGTGCTTGGTACACAAATTGGCTTCCGCTGTAACTTGGTTGTTTCGATGATAACTTTGGTGTTTAACAACATCGTCTTGTACGAGCACAACTCCAGGCTCGTATGGCATCACGTCCCGATGAGAATGATTGTCCTGCGGGAGAGCTGCAACGTGGTAATTCACGTTCAGCAGGGACAATTGAGCTTGCGGGAGATTGGGGCATGACAGATTGGTATCAGAGCGCCCGGTTCATTTCTTCGGACTTGGTCCTTCGCTTCATCACAAACTCTAAATAGCTTCCGCGTGTCGTCTAGCTCTTGACTCTACTCGGTACCGCATTAGATATTTCATGCAATAAGTCTATATATTGCTGGTTTTGGCTGCATATTATTCTTGGTTGTGTTGCCTTGGTTGGTTTTCGTTAGATCGCTTAGCCTCGTTAGGCATTGTTGCATTCGTGCAGCAAGTTGGTTGGCGTTGTTGCATTTGTGCAACAAGTGAGAGCTTTTGTTGGGTTGGCTTGTTGTTCGGGGAGATTCTGATTGCCTCAATGGATCAATTGGTTGGCTAACGAGATTTGGCTATGCGGCAGGTTGTGAGTAGAAATATTCGATGGGAATGGATCGTTGCACGAGTTGCTCGTCTTGCGATTGTGTTGGATATAAGTTGGAGTTTCGGCTGTGGCGCTTCGGTTGGGCATATTTGGGTTTGGCTTGGAAATATCAGAATAGTTGCACGAATTGCTCGTATAACAAATGTGTGGAACCATTGAGTATTGGGTTGGAATACTTAGAAAAGATCGTTGCACGAGTTGCTCGTGTAGCGAAAGTAGCAATCGGTTGAGAAATGTTGGAAGTATTGAGAATGGGATATGGCACAAGTTGCATAGTGAGATTGATGGAAACAGTTGGAGAATTCAAGCATTGCCTGAGTTTTGTGTCAAACTCGAATTGGGAAAGGCATGATCACACATAAGGGATGGTTCGAACGGATTTTGGATTTCTGTAAGAAAATTGTAATGCGAGTAGCGACTTGATTCGGAGTGGTATATGGGATACCACATTGTGAGCAAGGCATTAGAATATTTTTGGCTAGACATCAATGGGAATTGCCTGAACGGACTCAGATATTTGAGAATACAAGTTGGTTGGTGCACATCGGTTGAGTTGGAAAGAATGAAAAATGAAGCAAGTGAATATTGAGTTGAGTATATCGAGAACGGACTGGTGCAAATGAAAGCATCGTTGGGCTTAAGTGATGGACGATATCGGAACGAACACTTGGGATACGCTTGACCGAGAGATAGGTGAATCGAATGATAGCGTGCACGAACTACGATTTTGGAAAACACATTTGAGCTGTTGGTTGAGTAATAAAACACAAGATGCTTTGGAGGGACAATGTGATGGTTTCATACGACTTGAAGGATTTTGGATATTGCTGCTCGAGAAGTTGACTCAGGCTTTGCAGAAATGAAATTTTGGGCAAGATGGTGCAATGATGGTAAACGGACATAAATTTGAGCAAGTCTTGAGTTTCGAGAATCATTGAAATTGATGGTGCGAGTAGGCGAATATGGCAATTCGGGAATTTGATGGATTCGGGGTAGAACGACGGATTGATGGAAGACGGTTTCAACGAGCGCGGTTCTCGGATTCGGAAACTTCTCTCGGATGGAATTGTTGAATTTTGATTCGGATTTGCAGATGAGATATAGCATGGTTTATAGTAACTGTCCATCGTGACGATTACAATTATCGAGCGTAGCTTCGGGACAGCTGACCCTAAGCGACCTTGTCCGCTGAATCGGATATGAATATGGTAAACCCATAGAACGACCCTTGAGGCGGCATATTTGAGAATGCGTCGAGGGCAGATGTGAGCAAGGAGATTTGGCTTATTGACTGAGTGTTGGATTTGAGAGACCCTTGGGATAGTCTTCAGCTGAAGATGCAGCCGGAAAATCGGAGCGATGGTGGAAGTAGCCTAGTCAACTGATGAGATTCAGAGTCGCAGATTTTTATCGATGGCATCGCCTCTGACTCATCGTGCCCTGGAAGGGAATAACATTCATATGAATTGACGATTGTAAAACTAGCTCATGAAGTTAAAGCAACGGCTCGTTCAGATCAAATCCTTACGAATACTGGAAGGGACAGATTTGCCTCAGATTTACAAGATGTCTCGGAACTTAGTCTGGGAAGCGTGCTCGTTCGGAAGGCAAAGGTGATATTCTATGCTTCGAGGCAGTGGAAGCAGAGAGAAGAACTATTCCATGCGCAACCTAAGAATTGTGGCGAGTGTGTCCACGTTAAAATCGTGGTGACACATTCCCTTTGGCGTGGCGGCGAGATCTTCGTGGATCACACGAACCTCAATATAGATGTTCACCTAGCGAGGTATTGAGATTGAGGTAAAGGTGTTGGACTGAGCAGATTTAAGCAAGTTTGATATTTTGGGTAAGTCGCCTAGCTTGGGTAGTATCAGTTGTTCGTTCGGTGCACGAGGTATATATTTGGAGATGTTGCTAGTGTGAATTCAGAAATAGTTGGATGGATTGATGTTGGAACACGAACTGATTGAGTCAGTGGAAAATCTTCATAATTGAGAATAGTGCTCAATCGAACAGTTTGGAATAGAAATCGTGATTTGGTTCAATTGGAAGTAAAGCAAATGGATGCCTCGAACATAAAGATACCCTTGTAAATTGTTCAAATCTGCTATCGCAAAGCTCGGCTGAAATGCATGTATTTTAGGGACGCCTTAAATATGTGTACGATCCAAAACTAAGCGATACGAAGAATTCGTATTGAGCAGCAAGGAGGATGTGGGAATATAAAATTTGTACGAGCGTTCAGCAGAGCGAGATGCTGAGTCAGAATTGTGAATATGTGTGTTGCATAGAGCAGATCCATGGAATTGGATTGCGGCATGTGATAGGAATGAGTACCAGCACGGTTCGTGGACGAACCTGATTCTAAGTGGTATATTATGTAACGTCCCACAACTGCTCGGAGCGTTACGCTGAGTCGGATTGAATAAATCAAATGCTGGTTACATTTGAAATGTTAGATTTTGGGAAGAAGGATTAATCGAGTTGGTTTCAATGTGCAGATGGCTAGCGGGTTCAATGGAAATCAGGTGTTCGTTCAGAACAGTACTGAATAGCTGGATGAAAGCGATAATGCCGTCTTCCTTAATCCGATCGGTCGGATGATTTGTAGAGCACGACCTGCTCGTACGGTTATACCAGTTGAGTAGATCGCGCTTGCATCGGACCACGGGTTCAAGGGATTGGCCGTATCGGCATGACAGGATGCTTAACGGGATCAAACATTATGAGTGGGCTCTTTCCCTTCTCCTCTACTCCTTCATGCCTAATAATATGGAAACACGTAAAAGGCTTGAACACTTGGGCTAAAATATTGAGAAATACTACACTGAGGCGTGCATAGAGTGTACGTCGTTTGCTTGGTAGGATTATGGCTTGAAATAATTTATGCGTTGGATAGTTGGAGCGATAGTTGGATGATACATTTGAGGTAATGGGAATATCGGAAATTTGGACGAGCGAACGTGCATCCGTGCGCGAGTATCACTTGGTCGCTTTGTCTTGCAAAGCGAGTAGTTGTGGTTCGAAACCAAACAACTGCATCGGCGAGGGTGTTGTACCGCTTGATGGGGCATCGTGCCACGAATGGGGCATTATGCCACTGAAACGGCATTGTGCCATGGATTTGCTTTGAGCATGGGTGTTGCACCAATTCGGACTCTGTGTTGAGAAGAGGCATTGTGCCTATGAAACACTTGATATTTTGGTGCCTTGGGCTACATTTTGAGTTCAAGATTTGGAATCCTTGGTTGGATATGTTGGAAGAATGGTTATGGATATTTGGTTGGATATCGGTTGAACGAGTCTAGGATCGCTTGGTGGGGCGAGAATATTTCGATCCTCTCGTCATACCTACTGTGTCTGCATTGTCACGGACAACCTGTGTGGCACAGGGTTTGGTTTCCTAGAACGGGATGAGGCACCGGGGCACCGGGACCGTTCTACCATGGAGGAAACAATGGGCATCGCGCGATTGGGCGCAGTGCTGGTAGTCCGATACCACCAGGCGGGAGTAGCTGCCCAACCCTGGATCGGGTAGGATTGCCCTGTTGATCTTGGTCCGATCAATGTCCTTTATGGCTTTTAGCCAGTGACTTCATATAGTATAAGTGATGGCTTGCTTTTCTGTTGTTGGTTTGGCTTTCGTGTAGGCGCGGCCACCTTGCCTCGGCAAGAGTGTGCACTTGAGATTGGAATATAAACTTTGGTTGAGGATGGATATTGTGGCGAGACTGATGGTTCGATATGTTATCGTGCAAGCGATGGCATTGAGTAAGACGGGTCGGTTATATATATGCTTATCGTTGGTTTGAGATTGAATGCTTGCATGCTTAAACTGCTTTACAGCTTTTTTTAACATGTCATCCATATGCCATGAAACGAATCTAGGATTCAACTAGAAAGATCACCATATAACTGTGTGCATTCACTATTTTTACTTAGTATCGGCTTAGGCGAGTGGGTTACCCCGCTCACCAGTACGGTTGTGTACTGACCCACGTTTGTGGGCAATATTTCAGGTACACAGGCGTAGTGGCGCTGCTTGGATATACGGGACAAGATGTATGAACTGTAAGTACCTTTGTGGGCTAGAGAAAGAGCAAGAGCATTTCATCGTCTCCGTGGCAACGCCTTTGTGGCATTGCCTTTGGGGCATTTCATTTGGACCCTATCGTGAGCTTCGCTGCGTATTACTCTGATGTGTGCTTGGTACATAAATTGGCTTCTGCTGTAACTTGGTTGTTTCGATGATAACTTTGGTGTTTAACAACATCGCCTTGTACGAGCGCAACTCCAGGCTCATACAGCATCACGTCCCGATGAGAATGATTGTCCTACGGGAGAGCTACAACGTGGTGATTCACGTTCAGTAGGGACAATTGAGCTTGCGGGAGATTGGGGCGTGACAGATTGGTATCAGAGCGCCCGGTTCATTTCTTCGGACTTGGTCCTTCGCTTCATCACAAACTCTAAATAGCTTCCGCGTGTCGTCTAGCTCTTGACTCTACTCGGTGCCGCATTGGATGTTTCATGCAATAAGTCTATATATTGCTGGTTTTGGCTGCATATTATTCTTGGTTGTGTTGCCTTGGTTGGTTTTCGTTAGATCGCTTAGCCTCGTTAGGCATTGTTGCATTCGTGCAGCAAGTTGGTTGGCGTTGTTGCATTTGTGCAACAAGTGAGAGCTTTTGTTGGGTTGGCTTGTCGTTCGGGGAGATTCTGATTTCCTCAATGGATCAGTTAGTTGGCTAACGAGATTTGGCTATACGGCAGGTTGTGAGTAGAAACATTCGATGGGAATGGATTGTTGCACGAGTTGCTCGTCTAGCGATTGTGTTGGATATAAGTTGGAATTTCAGCTGTGGCGTTTTGGTTGGGCATGTTTGGGTTTGGCTTGGAAATATCAGAATAGTTGCACGAGTTGCTCGTATAACAAATGTGTGGAACCATTGAGTATTGGGTTGGAATACTTGGAAAAGATCGTTGCACGAGTTGCTCGTGTAGCGAAAGTAGCAATCGGTTGAGAAATATTGGAAGTATTGAGAATAGGATATGGCACGAGTTGCATAGTGAGATTGATGGAAACAGTTGGAGAATTCAAGCATTGCCTGAGTTTTGTGTCAAACTCGAATTGGGAAAGGCATGATCACACATAAAGGATGGTTCGAACGGATTTTGAATTTCTGTAAGGAAATCGTAATGCGAGTAGCGACTTGATTCGGAGTGGTATATGGGATACCACATTGTGAGCAAGGCATTAGAATATTTTTGGCTAGACATCAATGGGAATTGCCTGAACAGACTCAGATATTTGAGAATACAAGTTGGTTGGTGCACGTCGGTTGAGTTGGAAAGAATAAAAAATGAAGCAAGTGAATATTGAGTTGAGTATATCGAGAACGGACTGGTGCAAATGAAAGCATCGTTGGGCTTAAGTGATGGACGAGATCGGAACGAACACTTGGGATACGCTTGACCGAGAGATAGGTGAATCGAATAATAGCGAGCACGAACTACGATTTTGGAAAACACATTTGAGCTGTTGGTTGAGTAATGAAACACGAGATGCTTTGGAGGGACAATGTGATGGTTTCATACGACTTGAAGGATTTTGGATATTGCTGCTCGAGAAGTTGACTCAGGTTTAGCAGAAATGAAATTTTGGGCAAGATGGTGCAATGATGGTAAACGAACATGAATTTGAGCAAGTCTTGAGTTTCGAGAATCATTGAAATCGATGGTGCGAGTAGGCGAATATGGCAATTCGGGAATTTGATGGATTCGGGGTAGAACGACGGATTGATGGAAGACGATTTCAACGAGCGCGGTTCTCGAATTGGAAACTTCTCTCGGATGGAATGGTTGGATTTTGATTCAGATTTGCAGATGAGATATAGCATGGTTTATAGTAACTGTCCATCGTGACGATTACAATTATCGAGCGTAGCTTCGGGACAGCTGACCCTAAGCGACCTTATCCGCTGAATCGGATATGAATATGGTAAACCCATAGAACGACCCTTGAGGTGGCGTATTTAGGAATGCGTCGAGGGCAGATGTGAGCAAGAAGATTTGGCTTATTGACTGAGTGTTGGATTTGAGAGACCCTTGGGATAGTCTTCAGCTGAAGATGCAGCCGAAAAATCGGAGCGATGGTGGAAGTAGCCTAGTCAACTGATGAGATTTAGAGTCGCAGATTTTTATCGATGGCATCGCCTCTGACTCATCGTGCCCTGGAAGGAAATAACATTCATATGAATTGACGATTGTAAAACTAGCTCGTAAAGTTAAAGCAACGGCTCGTTCAGATCAAATCCTTGCGAATACTGGAAGGGACAGATTTGCCTCAGATTTACAAGATGTCTCGGAACTTAGTCTGGGAAGCGTGCTCGTTCGGAAGGCAAAGGTGATATTCTATGCTTCGAGGCAGTGGAAGCAGCGCGAAGAACTATTCCATGCGCAACCTAAGAATTATGGCGAGTGTGTCCACGTTGAAATCGTGGCGACACATTCCCTTTAGCGTGGCGGCGAGATCTTCGTGGATCACACGAACCTCAATATAGATGTTCACCTAGCGAGGTATTGAGATTGAGGTAAAGGTGTTAGACTGAGTAGATTTAAGCAAGTTTGATATTTTGGGTAAGTCGCCTAGCTTGGGTAGTATCAGTTGTTCGTTCGGTGCACGAGGTATATATTTGGAGATGTTGCTAGTGTGAATTCAGAAATAGTTGGATGGATTGATGTTGGAACACGAACTGATTGAGTCGGTGGAAAATCTTCATAATTGAGATTATTGCTCAATCGAACAGTTTGGAATAGAAATCGTGATTTGGTTCAATTGGGAGTAAAGCAAATGGATGCCTCGAACATAAAGATACCCTTGTAACTTGTTCAAATCTGCTATCGCAAAGCTCGGCTGAAATGCATGTATTTTAGGGATGCCTTAAATATGTGTAAGATCCAAAACTAAGCGATACGAAGAATTCGTATTGAGCTGCAAGGAGGATGTGGGAATATAAAATTTGTACGAGCGTTCAGCAGAGCGAGATGCTGAGTCAGAATCGTGAATATGTGTGTTGCATAGAGCAGATCCATGAAATTGGATTGTGGCATGTGATAGGAATGAGTACCAGCACGGTTCGTGGACGAACCTGATTCTAAGTGGTATATTATGTAACGCCCCACAACTGCTCGGAGCGTTACGCTGAGTCGGATTGAATAAATCAAATATTGGTTACATTTAAAATGTTAGATTTTGGGAAGAAGGATTAATCGAGTTGGTTTCAATGTGCAGATGGCTAGCGGGTTCGATGGAAATCAGGTGTTCGTTCAGAACAGTACTGAATAGCTGGATGGAAGCGATAATGCCGTCTTCCTTAATCCGATCGGTCGGATGATTTGTAGAGCACGACCTGCTCGCACGGTCATACCAGTTGAGTAGATCACGCTTGCATCAGACCATCGGTTCAAGGGATTGGCCGTATCGGCAGGACATAATGCTTAACGGGATCAAACATTGTGAGTGGGCTCTTTCCCTTCTCCTCTACTCCTTCATGCCTAATAATATGGAAAAACGTAAAAGGCTTGAAAACTTGGGCTAAAACATTGAGAAACACTACACTGAGGCGTGCATAGAGTGTACGTCGTTGGCTTGGTAGGATTATGGCTTGAAATAATTTACGCGTTGGATAGTTGGAGCGATAGTTGGATGATACATTTGAGGCAATGGAAATATAGAGAATTTGGACGAGCGAACGTGCATCCGTGCGCGAGTATCACTTGGTCGCTTTGTCTTGCAAAGCGAGCAGTTGTGGTTCGAAACCAAACAACTGCATCGGCGAGGGTGTTGTGCCACTTGATGGAGCATCGTGCCACGAATGGGGCATTGTGCCACTGAAACGGCATTGTGCCATGGGTTTGCTTTGAGCATGGGTGTTGCACCAATTCGGACTCTGTGTTGAGAAGAGGCATTGTGCCTATGAAATACTTGATATTTTGGTGCCTTGGGCTATATTTTAAGGTCGAGATTTGGAATCCTTGGTTGGATATGTTGGAAGAATGGTTATGGATATTTGGTTGGATATCGGTTGAACGAGTCTAGAATCGCTTGGTGGGGCGAGAATGTTTCGATCCTCTCGTCATACCTACTGTGTCTGCATTGTCACGGACAACCTGTGTGGCACAGGGTTTGGTTTCCTAGAACGGGATGAGGCACCGGGGCACCGGGACTGTTCTACCATGGAGGAAACAATGGGCATCGCGCGATTGGGCGCAGTGCTGGTAGTCCGATACCACCAGGCGGGAGTAGCTGCCCAACCCTGGATCGGGTAGGATTGCCCTGTTGATCTTGGTCCGATCAATGTCCTTTATGGCTTTTAGCCAGTGACTTCATATAGTATAAGTGATGGCTTGCTTTTCTGTTGTTGGTTTGGCTTTCGTGTAGGCGCGGCCACCTTGCCTCGGCAAGAGTGTGCACTTGAGATTGGAATATAAACTTTGGTTGAGGATGGATATTGTGGCGAGACTGATGGTTCGATATGTTATCGTGCAAGCGATGGCATTGAGTAAGACGGGTCGGTTATATATTTGCTTATCGTTGGTTTGAGATTGAATGCCTGCATGCTTAAACTGCTTTACAGCTTTTCTTAACATGTCATCCATATGCCATGAAACGAATCTAGGATTCAACTAGAAAGATCACCATATAACTGTGTGCATTCACTATTTTTACTTAGTATCGGCTTAGGCGAGTGGGTTACCCCGCTCACCAGTACGGTTGTGTACTGACCCACGTTTGTAGGCAATATTTTAGGTACACAGGCATAGTGGCGCTGCTTGGATATACGGGACAAGATGTATGAACTGTAAGTACCTTTGTGGGCTAGAGAAAGAGCAAGAGCATTTTATCTTCTCCGTGGCAACGCCTTTGTGGCATTGCCTTCGGGGTATTTCATTTGGACCCTATCGTGAGCTTCGCTGCGTATTACTCTGATGTGTGCTTGGTACACAAATTGGCTTCCGCTGTAACTTGGTTGTTTCGATGATAACTTTGGTGTTTAACAACATCGCCTTGTACGAGCGCAACTCCAGGCTCATACAGCATCACGTCCCGATGAGAATGATTGTCCTACGGGAGAGCTGCAACGTGGTGATTCACGTTCAGTAGGGACAATTGAGCTTGCGGGAGATTGGGGCGTGACAGATTGGTATCAGAGCGCCCGGTTCATTTCTTCGGACTTGGTCCTTCGCTTCATCACAAACTCTAAATAGCTTCCGCGTGTCGTCTAGCTCTTGACTCTACTCGGTGCCACATTGGATGTTTCATGCAATAAGTCTATATATTGCTGGTTTTGGCTGCATATTATTCTTGGTTGTGTTGCCTTGGTTGGTTTTCGTTAGATCGCTTAGCCTCGTTAGGCGTTGTTGCATTCGTGCAGCAAGTTGGTTGGTGTTGTTGCATTTGTGCAACAAGTGAGAGCTTTTGTTGGGTTGGCTTGTCGTTCGGGGAGATTCTGATTGCCTCAATGGATCAGTTGGTTGGCTAACGAGATTTGGCTATGCGGTAGGTTGTGAGTAGAAACATTCGATGGGAATGGATTATTGCACGAGTTGCTCGTCTAGCGATTGTGTTGGATATAAATTGGAATTTTGGCTGTGGCGTTTCGGTTGGGCATGTTTAGGTTTGGCTTGGAAATATCAGAATAGTTGCACGAGTTGCTCGTATAACAAATGTGTGGAACCATTGAGTATTGGGTTGGAATACTTGAAAAAGATCGTTGCACGAGTTGCTCGTGTAGCGAAAGTAGCAATCGGTTGAGAAATATTGGAAGTATTGAGAATGGGATATGACACGAGTTGCATAGTGAGATTGATGGAAACAGTTGGAGAATTCAAGCATTGCCTGAGTTTTGTGTCAAACTCGAATTGGGAAAGGCATGATCACACATAAGGGATGGTTCGAACGGATTTTGGATTTCTGTAAGAAAATCTTAATGCGAGTAGCGACTTGATTCGGAGTGGTATATGGGATACCACATTGTGAGCAAGGCATTAGAATATTTTTGGCTAGACATCAATGGGAATTGCCTGAACAGACTCAGATATTTGAGAATACAAGTTGGTTGGTGCACGTCGGTTGAGTTGGAAAGAATGAAAAATAAAGCAAGTGAATATTGAGTTGAGTACATCGAGAACGGACTGGTGCAAATGAAAGCATCGTTGGGCTTAAGTGATGGACGGGATCGGAACGAACACTTGGGATACGCTTGACCGAGAGATAGGTGAATCGAATAATAGCGAGCACGAACTACGATTTTGGAAAACACATTTGAGCTGTTGGTTGAGTAATGAAACACGAGATGCTTTGGAGGGACAATGTGATGGTTTCATACGACTTGAAGGATTTTGGATATTGCTGCTCGAGAAGTTGACTCAGGTTTAGCAGAAATGAAATTTTGGGCAAGATGGTGCAATGATGGTAAACGGACATGAATTTGATCAAGTCTTGAGTTTCGAGAATCATTGAAATCGATGGTGCGAGTAGGCGAATATGGCAATTCGGGAATTTGATGGATTCGGGGTAGAACGACGGATTGATGGAAGACGGTTTCAACGAGCGCGGTTCTCGGATTCGAAAACTTCTCTCGGATGGAATGGTTGGATTTTGATTCGGATTTGCAGATGAGATATAGCATGGTTTATAGTAACTGTCCATCGTGACGATTATAATTATCGAGCGTTGCTTCGGGACAGCTGACCCTAAGCGACCTTGTCCGCTGAATCGGATATGAATATGGTAAACCCATAGAACGATCCTTGAGGTGGCGTATTTGGGAATGCGTCGAGGGCAGATGTGAGCAAGAAGATTTGGCTTATTGACTGAGTGTTGGATTTGAGAGACCCTTGGGATAGTCTTCAGCTGAAGATGCGGCCGAAAAATCGGAGCGATGGTGGAAGTAGCCTAGTCAACTGATGAGATTTAGAGTCGCAGATTTTTATCGATGGCATCGCCTCTGACTCATCGTGCCCTGGAAGGGAATAACATTCATATGAATTGACGATTGTAAAACTAGCTCGTAAAGTTAAAGCAACGGCTCGTTCAGATCAAATCCTTGCGAATACTGGAAGGGACAGATTTGCCTCAGATTTACAAGATGTCTCGGAACTTAGTCTGGGAAGCGTGCTCGTTCGGAAGGCAAAGGTGATAGTCTATGCTTCGAGGCAGTGGAAGCAGCGTGAAGAACTATTCCATGCGCAACCTAAAAATTGTGGCGAGTGTGTCCACGTTGAAATCGTGGCGACACATTCCCTTTAGCGTGGCGGCGAGATCTTCGTGGATCACACGAACCTCAATATAGATGTTCACCTAGCGAGGTATTGAGATTGAGGTAAAGGTGTTGGACTGAGCAGATTTAAGCAAGTTTGATATTTTGGGTAAGTCGCCTAGCTTGGGTAGTATCAGTTGTTCGTTCGGTGCACGAGGTATATATTTGGAGATGTTGCTAGTGTGAATTCAGAAATAGTTGGATGGATTGATGTTGGAACACGAACTGATTGAGTCAGTGGAAAATCTTCATAATTGAGAATAGTGCTCAATCGAACATTTTGGAATAGAAATCATAATTTGGTTCAATTGGGAGTAAAGCAAATGGATGCCTCGAACATAAAGATACCCTTGTAAATTGTTCAAATCTGCTATCGCAAAGCTCGGCTGAAATGCATGTATTTTAGGGACGCCTTAAATATGTGTACGATCCAAAACTAAGCGATACGAAGAATTCGTATTGAGCTGCAAGGAGGATGTGGGAATATAAAATTTGTACGAGCGTTCAGCAGAGCGAGATGCTGAGTCAGAATCGTGAATATGTGTGTTGCATAGAGCAGATCCATGAAATTGGATTGTGGCATGTGATAGGAATGAGTACCAGCACGGTTCGTGGACGAACCTGATTCTAAGTGGTATATTATATAACGCCCCGCAACTGCTCGGAGCGTTACGCTGAGTCGGATTGAATAAATCAAATATTGGTTACATTTGAAATGTTAGATTTTGGGAAGAAGGATTAATCGAGTTGGTTTCAATGTGCAGATGGCTAGCGGGTTCGATGGAAATCAGGTGTTCGTTCAGAACAGTACTGAATAGCTGGATGGAAGCGATAATGCCGTCTTCCTTAATCCGATCGGTCGGATGATTTATAGAGCACGACCTGCTCGCACGGTCATACCAGTTGAGTAGATCGCGCTTGCATCAGACAATGGGTTCAAGGGATTGGCCGTATCGGCAGGACATAATGCTTAACGGGATCAAACATTGTGAGTGGGCTCTTTCCCTTCTCCTCTACTCCTTCATGCCTAATAATATGGAAACACGTAAAAGGCTTGAAAACTTGGGCTAAAACATTGAGAAACACTACACTGAGGCGTGCATAGAGTATACGTCGTTGGCTTGGTAGGATTGTGGCTTGAAATAATTTACGCGTTGGATAGTTGGAGCGATAGTTGGATGATACATTTGAGGCAATGGGAATATAGGGAATTTGGGCGAGCAAACGTGCATCCGTGCGCGAGTATCACTTGGTCGCTTTATCTTGCAAAGCGAGCAGTTGTGGTTCGAAACCAAACAACTGCATCGGCGAGGGTGTTGTGCCACTTGATGGGGCATCGTGCCACGAATGGGGCATTGTGCCACTGAAACGGTATTGTGCCATGGGTTTGCTTTGAGCATGGGTGTTGCACCAATTCGGACTCTGTGTTGAGAAGAGGCATTGTGCCTATGAAACACTTGATATTTTGGTGCCTTGGGCTATATTTTAAGGTCGAGATTTGGAATCCTTGGTTGGATATGTTGGAAGAATGGTTATGGATATTTGGTTGGATATCGGTTGAACGAGTCTAGGATCGCTTGGTGGGGCGAGAATGTTTCGATCCTCTCGTCATACCTACTGTGTCTGCATTGTCACGGACAACCTGTGTGGCACAGGGTTTGGTTTCCTAGAACGGGATGAGGCACCGGGGCACCGGGACCGTTCTACCATGGAGGAAACAATGGGCATCGCGCGATTGGGCGCAGTGCTGGTAGTCCGATACCACCAGGCGGGAGTAGCTGCCCAACCCTGGATCGGGTAGGATTGCCCTGTTGATCTTGGTCCGATCAATGTCCTTTATGGCTTTTAGCCAGTGACTTCATATAGTATAAGTGATGGCTTGCTTTTCTGTTGTTGGTTTGGCTTTCGTGTAGGCGCGGCCACCTTGCCTCGGCAAGAGTGTGCACTTGAGATTGGAATATAAACTTTGGTTGAGGATGGATATTGTGGCGAGACTGATGGTTCGATATGTTATCGTGCAAGCGATGGCATTGAGTAAGACGGGTCGGTTATATATTTGCTTATCGTTGGTTTGAGATTGAATGCCTGCATGCTTAAACTGCTTTACAGCTTTTCTTAACATGTCATCCATATGCCATGAAACGAATCTAGGATTCAACTAGAAAGATCACCATATAACTGTGTGCATTCACTATTTTTACTTAGTATCGGCTTAGGCGAGTGGGTTACCCCGCTCACCAGTACGGTTGTGTACTGACCCACATTTGTAGGCAATATTTCAGGTACACAGGCGTAGTGGCGCTGCTTGGATATACGGGACAAGATGTATGAACTGTAAGTACCTTTGTGGGCTAGAGAAAGAGCAAGAGCATTTTATCTTCTCCGTGGCAACGCCTTTGTGGCATTGCCTTCGGGGTATTTCATTTGGACCCTATCGTGAGCTTCGCTGCGTATTACTCTGATGTGTGCTTGGTACACAAATTGGCTTCCGCTGTAACTTGGTTGTTTCGATGATAACTTTGGTGTTTAACAACATCGCCTTGTACGAGCGCAACTCCAGGCTCATACAGCATCACGTCCCGATGAGAATGATTGTCCTACGGGAGAGCTGCAACGTGGTGATTCACGTTCAGTAGGGACAATTGAGCTTGCGGGAGATTGGGGCGTGACAGATTGGTATCAGAGCGCCCGGTTCATTTCTTCGGACTTGGTCCTTCGCTTCATCACAAACTCTAAATAGCTTCCGCGTGTCGTCTAGCTCTTGACTCTACTCGGTGCCACATTGGATGTTTCATGCAATAAGTCTATATATTGCTGGTTTTGGCTGCATATTATTCTTGGTTGTGTTGCCTTGGTTGGTTTTCGTTAGATCGCTTAGCCTCGTTAGGCGTTGTTGCATTCGTGCAGCAAGTTGGTTGGTGTTGTTGCATTTGTGCAACAAGTGAGAGCTTTTGTTGGGTTGGCTTGTCGTTCGGGGAGATTCTGATTGCCTCAATGGATCAGTTGGTTGGCTAACGAGATTTGGCTATGCGGCAGGTTGTGAGTAGAAACATTCGATGGGAATGGATCGTTGCACGAGTTGCTCGTCTAGCGATTGTGTTGGATATAAATTGGAATTTCGGTTGTGGCGTTTCGGTTGGGCATGTTTGGGTTTGGCTTGGAAATATCAGAATAGTTGCACGAGTTGCTCGTATAACAAATGTGTGGAACCATTGAGTATCGGGTTGGAATACTTGGAAAAGATCGTTGCACGAGTTGCTCGTGTAGCGAAAGTAGTAATCGGTTGAGAAATATTGGAAGTATTGAGAATGGGATATGGCACGAGTTGCATAGTGAGATTGATGGAAACAGTTGGAGAATTCAAGCATTGCCTGAGTTTTGTGTCAAACTCGAATTGGGAAAGGCATGATCACACATAAGGGATGGTTCGAACGGATTTTGGATTTCTGTAAGAAAATCTTAATGCGAGTAGCGACTTGATTCGGAGTGGTATATGGGATACCACATTGTGAGCAAGGCATTAGAATATTTTTGGCTAGACATCAATGGGAATTGCCTGAACAGACTCAGATATTTGAGAATACAAGTTGGTTGGTGCACGTCGGTTGAGTTGGAAAGAATGAAAAATAAAGCAAGTGAATATTGAGTTGAGTATATCGAGAACGGACTGGTGCAAATGAAAGCATCGTTGGGCTTAAGTGATGGACGAGATCGGAACGAACACTTGGGATACGCTTGACCGAGAGATAGGTGAATCGAATAATAGCGAGCACGAACTACGATTTTGGAAAACACATTTGAGCTGTTGGTTGAGTAATGAAACACGAGATGCTTTGGAGGGACAATGTGATGGTTTTATACGACTTGAAGGATTTTGGATATTGCTGCTCGAGAAGTTGACAGGTTTAGCAGAAATGAAATTTTGGGCAAGATGGTGCAATGATGGTAAACGGACATGAATTTGAGCAAGTCTTGAGTTTCGAGAATCATTAAAATCGATGGTGCGAGTAGGCGAATATGGCAATTCAGGAATTTGATGGATTCGGGGTAGAACGACGGATTGATGGAAGATGGTTTCAACGAGCGCGGTTCTCGGATTCGGAAACTTCTCTCAGATGGAATGGTTGGATTTTGATTCGGATTTGCAGATGAGATATAGCATGGTTTATAGTAACTGTCCATCGTGACGATTACAATTATCGAGCGTAGCTTCGGGACAGCTGACCCTAAGCGACCTTGTCCGCTGAATCGGATATGAATATGGTAAACCCATAGAACGACCCTTGAGGCGACGTATTTGGGAATACGTCGAGGGCAGATGTGAGAAAGGAGATTTGGCTTATTGACTGAGTGTTGGATTTGAGAGACCCTTGGGATAGTCTTCAGCTGAAGATGCAGCCGAAAAATCGGAGCGATGGTGGAAGTAGCCTAGTCAACTGATGAGATTTAGAGTCGCAGAATTTTATCGATGGCATCGCCTCTGACTCATCATGCCCTGGAAGGGAATAACATTCATATGAATTGACGACTGTAAAACTAGCTCGTAAAGTTAAAGCAACGGCTCGTTCAGATCAAATCCTTGCGAATACTGGAAGGGACAAATTTGCCTCAGATTTACAAGATGTCTCGAAACTTAGTCTGGGAAGCGTGCTCGTTCGGAAGGCAAAGGTGATATTCTATGCTTCGAGGCAGTGGAAGCAGCGCGAAGAACTATTCCATGCGCAACCTAAGAATTGTGGCGAGCGTGTCCACGTTGAAATCGTGGTAACACAATCCCTTTGGCGTGGCGGCGAGATCTTCGTGGATCACACGAACCTCAATATAGATGTTCACCTAGCGAGGTATTGAGATTGAGGTGAAGGTGTTGGACTGAGCAGATCTAAGCAAGTTTGATATTTTGGGTAAGTCGCCTAGCTTGGGTAGTATCAGTTGTTCGTTCGGTGCACGAGGTATATATTTGGAGATGTTGCTAGTGTGAATTCAGAAATAGTTGGATGGATTGATGTTGGAACACGAACTGATTGAGTCGGTAGAAAATCTTCATAATTGAGAATAGTGCTCAATCGAACAGTTTAGAATAGAAATCGTAATTTGGTTCAATTGGGAGTAAAGCAAATGGATGCCTCGAACATAAATATACCCTTGTAACTTGTTCAAATCTGCTATCGCAAAGCTCGGCTGAAATGCATGTATTTCAGGGACGCCTTAAATATGTGTACGATCCAAAACTAAGCGATACAAAGAATTCGTATTGAGCTGCAAGGAGGATGTGGGAATATAAAATTTTTACGAGCGTTCAGCAGAGCGAGATGCCGAGTCAGAATCGTAAATATGTGTGTTGCATAGAGCAGATCCATGGAATTGGATTGTGGCATGTGATAGGAATGAGTACCAACACGGTTCATGGACGAACCTGATTCTAAGTGGTATATTATGTAACGTCCCGCAACTGCTCGGAGCGTTACGCTGAGTCGGATTGAATAAATCAAATGCTGGTTACATTTGAAATGTTGGATTTTGGGAAGAAGGATTAATCGAGTTGGTTTCAATGTGCAGATGGCTAGCGGGTTCGATGGAAATCAGGTGTTCGTTCAGAACAGTACTGAATAGCTGGATGGAAGCGATAATGCCGTCTTCCTTAATCTGATCGGTCGGATGATTTGTAGAGCATGACCTGCTCGCACGGTCATACTAGTTGAGTAGATCGCGCTTGCATCGGACCACGGGTTCAAGGGATTGGCCGTATCGGCAGGACATGATGCTTAACGGGATCAAACATTGTGAGTGGGCTCTTTCCCTTCTCCTCTACTCCTTCATGCCTAATAATATGGAAACACGTAAAAGGCTTGAACACTTGGGCTGAAACATTGAGA
This sequence comes from Iris macrosiphon, assembly GCA_036927795.1. Lineage (NCBI taxonomy): Eukaryota > Viridiplantae > Streptophyta > Magnoliopsida > Asparagales > Iridaceae > Iris > Iris macrosiphon. The sequence goes on along the minus strand of JAYESA010000016.1, from coordinate 136,778,078 downwards.
AACACTACACTGAGGCGTGCATAGAGTGTACGTCGTTGGCTTGGTAGGATTGTGGCTTGAAATAATTTACGCGTTGGATAGTTGGAGCGATAGTTGGATGATACATTTGAGGCAATGGGTATATCGAGAATTTGGGCGAGCGAACGTGCATCCGTGCGCGAGTATCACTTGGTCGCTTTGTCTTACAAAGCGAGCAGTTGTGGTTCGAAACCAAACAACTGCATCGACGAGGGTGTTGTGCCACTTGATGGGGCATCGTGCCACGAATGGGGCATTGTGCCACTGAAACGGCATTGTGCCATGGGTTTGCTTTGAGCATGGGTGTTGCACCAATTCGGACTCTGTGTTGAGAAGAGGCATTGTGCCTATGAAACACTTGATATTTTGGTGCCTTGGGCTACATTTTGAGGTCGAGATTTGGAATCCTTGGTTGGATATGTTGGAAGAATGGTTATGGATATTTGGTTGGATATCGGTTGAACGAGTCTATGATCGCTTGGTGGGGCGAGAATATTTCGATCCTCTCGTCATACCTACTGTGTCTGCATTGTCACGGACAACCTGTGTGGCACAGGGTTTGGTTTCTTAGAACGGGATGAGGCACCGGGGCACCGGGACCGTTCTACCATGGAGGAAACAATGGGCATCGCGCGATTGGGCGCAGTGCTGGTAGTCCGATACCACCAGGCGGGAGTAGCTGCCCAACCCTGGATCGGGTAGGATTGCCCTGTTGATCTTGGTCCGATCAATGTCCTTTATGGCTTTTAGCCAGTGACTTCATATAGTATAAGTGATGGCTTGCTTTTCTGTTGTTGGTTTGGCTTTCGTGTAGGCGCGGCCACCTTGCCTCGGCAAGAGTGTGCACTTGAGATTGGAATATAAACTTTGGTTGAGGATGGATATTGTGGCGAGACTGATGGTTCGATATGTTATCGTGCAAGCGATGGCATTGAGTAAGACGGGTCGGTTATATATATGCTTATCGTTGGTTTGAGATTGAATGCTTGCATGCTTAAACTGCTTTACAGCTTTTCTTAACATGTCATCCATATGCCATGAAACGAATCTAGGATTCAACTAGAAAGATCACCATATAACTGTGTGCATTCACTATTTTTACTTAGTATCGGCTTAGGCGAGTGGGTTACCCCGCTCACCAGTACGGTTGTGTACTGACCCACGTTTGTGGGCAATATTTCAGGTACACAGGCGTAGTGGCGCTGCTTGGATATACGGGATAAGATGTATGAACTGTAAGTACCTTTGTGGGCTAGAGAAAGAGCAAGAGCATTTCATCGTCTCCGTGGCAACGCCTTTGTGGCATTGCCTTCGGGGCATTTCATTTGGACCCTATCGTGAGCTTCGCTGCGTATTACTCTGATGTGTGCTTGGTACACAAATTGGCTTCCGCTGTAACTTGGTTGTTTCGATGATAACTTTGGTGTTTAACAACATCGCCTTGTACGAGCGCAACTCCAGGCTCATACGGTATCACGTCCCGATGAGAATGATTGTCCTACGGGAGAGCTGCAACGTGGTGATTCACGTTCAGTAGGAACAATTGAGCTTGCGGGAGATTGGGGCGTGACATGGTAATCTCACGTCCAACGAGAATGATCAAACTTACGGAAGACCGAAGCATGACAAACTGATGGATTGTCTTGACTTCTGGTTCGATACGATAAGACGAGTTTGGGAATACAAGTGAATCGAAATTATTTCAAGGATAAGTTAGTCTAGAACCTGGAGTAAATCACGCTTGATGGTTTTGTGAACGAATACATGAATCTTGTTGGATGACTTAGAGTTATAATCAAGGATTTAAAATTGATCATAGCTTGGTGGTATAGACTTAGAATGGATATATGGATTCTATGAAAACATGTTTAAGGAGATATACTATGCAAATTGATAGGCTTGTCCTACAACTTGGATATATCATGGATTTGAATGAACGGACTCGACCCCTGTACAACGAATGTGTTAATGTGGGTACGATGATCTGTGCTCGATGTTTATAAATCTGAGTGAAACGAGCTTAGATAGAATATCCCGTACAAACGAACAACGGTTTGACCTTAGAAGTTGAGGCAAACATCGTGCGACGAATTTGCACGATAAATTGTATGCTTGAACTTGTACCTATGACCTTGTGAGCTGACCTAGTAATTAGCCAGACGACCATGTGCCGAGTGAAAGAACTTGTGTGATCGACTTTAGCATATTGCTTGAACAAGCCATAGAACTAGGGTAACAAGATTTAGAGTTAGACTTAGAATAGTAAGTGTGTGCTATGTTTGACACAAGCAGAATGTACGATAGGACATGGACACTAGTCAGTTAATCAGATTGATCGTGCTTAACGGTAGTGCAATGCTTAGTTTGAGTTGAAATAGAAATAACTTAGATTTTGATTGACCCTGTTGGAGGTATCATTATAATTTGTAAGACGAGAACCCTTGAGATTTTCGCAAGTAGCTTATCCGATTTCACTATCGCTAAGTTTGGTTGAATGTATAAGTTTGAGGGATGCCTTGAACGTGTGCACTATCCAAGACCCAGTGATATATTGAACTCGAGTGCAAAGACTTTGTTGTCACTAAGTTGGTTGAAATGCATATATTTGAGGGACGCTTTGAATATATGCACGATCCAGACTCGCGATATACTTATCTCGAATGCTAGTGCAAGTGAATATGTTAGATTTGCATGGACGTGTATATCGATTTGGATAAGTTGCCTTAGCCTTAGATCGTTATTCAAGATGGATCATAACGTACCCTGCGTTAAGCAATATATATTTCGTGCTAAGGGGCAGTAGAGACCGAGTCAGAACATAGATTGAATGATAGAGTCATTCAATAAGACAAACCCAGCATACACGCGACACGGTATAAAGAACGAGTAGGAAATTGTGTACGAATGGATCTAGTGGTATCGACTGCTATGCTTGAGATAGATTCGATAATGCGATAGAACGATTTGCACTCAGGAAGTCTCGAGGACGAGACTTTTTCTGAGTGATGTATAATGTAGCGACCCGTTCGTTCAAACGGACAGCCGATTCAAATGGCGTAAGTATAATGACCCATCCCGCTTTGCTCAGCGATAAGACTCATTTAAGGCAAATTGTTCCAGACTTGGCCCTTCAGGAGTTCAGACTTAGACTTTCAAAGGCTCGCTCAGATAATCGCTCGACCGAGGCAAATTATCGTTAAGGTAGGTGGCTACGAAGAACTTGTCTTTGCTTAGCCAGCACACTTAATACGGACGATACATGCTAGTCGCTAGGTGAATCACCCCATGCATGCTAATAAAGAATACAACACACCTAGCTAAGGGAATAATCCCATCTTGTATTGCTTATCTTGTATTGCTTGTGTTAGAACATAAAATAAAACTTGGCTTATGATTGGACCCTCGCATGCTACCTTTGCTTTGTGCAAGTAGACCCAGCTATGCCTCGAGTAGATCATTATATACTCTCCGTAGTATATTGCTTTACTTGTTTACACTGCACATTCCTAGACTATGTCGCTCGATATGTCCATGTATAATTGTACTCCTCGCACTACCCCTTAGACCGTGCTAACATAAATGCTTATGTTTCCAACACCTGCATGCTTGCCTGATTACATTGTAACTGGTACTCGTTTGACTAATTTTAATGCTTGTCACTTATATGTATGCCACAAATCATCGTACTTCACTATCTGTGATTCACTCAGTTGAGGCAGGAAGGCTATCAAAATAGTCGTTCCGAACCAAGTATAGAATATTGAAAGTATCCGGGACTGTTAGGTCGCCAAGGCATTTATTGAACTAGGGGACTGCATCAATGGACAGTTAAGCAAGATAACATCATAACATCTCTGAAAATTAATACTCGTCCGGTACTGAATCTGACGTGGGGAGTCGATAATGTACTGACTGAATCTGAATCTGTAATTGCATCTGTACTTGCGAGAATCTGGAAAACTTGAGGATACGCATGGTCATGGACAACTTGTGCACAAGGTGGGTTTTCGAATCCAGTTTTGCGGAACCAACTGGGGCCGATCTGATCTTGACAGAACCAACTGTATAGTTGATCATTCCCTCAACTGTATATATATATATAGCGAGAGAGAGAGAGAGAGAGAGAGAGAGAGAAAGAGAGAGAGAGAGAGAGAGACATTAAAATAAATACCTATACTGCATACTAGGATATCTATGATACTCAACTCATTGGGGTTCCAAACTATCCATTATCCATAATTGATCATTCCCTCAAGTCATATATACATAATTACAACTATTAGAAGTTATTACAGCATATAATGAAGAGAATCCATATAAATCATCCAAAATTGGTCCCGTATCACATCGTATCATAAAATACCACGATACGGCCTATACGTATCCATTTGTGGATACGTACCTAGTCCCATAATTCTGATATAGGTCTAATTAGATCTAATTGGTCTCATGACACATAATTGATGTGTCAAATTCGTAATTTCCCTAACATACACACAAATTATCTCATAGATCTCACAATACAAAGCCAAATAGCCTAGAACTTGTTCCTATAGGTAGTCCCATGCCATGGGGTCATTCCTGTCACGTACAGATCTCCCGCAGGCAATCGGCCGTTCCCGCTAGGCGGAAATCACCCTCGCCAGTGCTCCCGCGGAACGATCGCTTGACCCATCCGGGCGTGATGCCGCACGAGCGTGAGCCACGCCCGTGCAAGGCCATGGTTCATTGGCTGGCGGTAAGAGTTCTAAGCCACAGAGTCGCACAGATTGTCCGAGTGCAGCGGAGTCATGAACGCATAGGCGATCGGTAACAGGTTCACTGAGTCGACAAATATAGCGGAAGCATTGAAACACAAGTTTGAAGTAAAGCAAGCTCTTTATTGATATAAAGATATGTTACAAGCGGCGTATAGTCGAGATTACAAGTCGTTCAAGCCTTTCTCTGAAACAGTAAAAGCGTGCCAAGTGGCTACAATTTTGGAATGATTGTACAGGCGATGTTCAGGCGATATTCACAACAATATGTCTTGTATATGTGCTTCTGTTCCGGACGCACCGTTGCTTCGAAGTGATCCCCACGCCTAAGCACGCACGTTGGAGGCATCCGCACCGAACGAGGTTCTCCCGCACCCTGCATACAAACTGGTGGATTATCAGTACATTGAATGCACTGGTGGGGAAGCTACTCGCCCGCTCGACAAATCCAAACACGTAATACAGGTTCCGTGCACCAACTATTAAGTTATCTTTCTAGTTGCCTTAGGATCAGTTTTATGCAAATATTGAATAGCCTAACGTGTCGGGCAGTGCGCCGTGCAACATGAGAGGAAACACGGCGAGACTTACCAACTTACCATCTCCTTCCCAGTCCAAGGCAAACATTGAGGCAAACATTATTAATTCAAGCACGGTAAGTATAAGCATTCAGGAGGCAAGGCATATGCAAACACGAGGGTCATTTTAACATGATCGTTCAGGTGTTTAGTTATTTCTTGATGCGATGCAGTAACTCGCACGCGGGTAGCCGCTAAGCGAGGATGACTTATCTATATGAACACGAGTCGCTGGCAGAGCCATTACTGGACGTAGTCGAGGACAAGGATAGCATGCTATGCGTGTACATGAGGCACACGAACATGATGCGTTGCAAGCTATCCTTCCTGCACACGAGACTACACACGAGCTCCATCCGGACCGGATCGGCCCAGTGCCCCGGTGACCGTCCGTGGAACTAGTCCGCGACATGCACTTTCTTTTGGGTCTTTCAATTATCACGAGATACACGAGAACACGCGTGCACTAGAACACGAGAATACGAGAACACGAGTGCATGGGAACACGAGTACACGGGATACTTGAATCATAATTCTGTACAGTGAATATCTTGCCTTGATGCATTCCCCTGGCTCGGGGCTGCCTGGTGACCTAATGGTCCCGGATACTTGCAGGTTCAATCATGCATGGAACGACAACTTAGTAGTCTCCCGGGGTTTGGATGAAAACAAGGCAACATTCAAGCAGACAAGCATGCGTTTCTAAGGAACATAAGCAGACACGTTTGCTCGGACCCGAAGGTAAGCCGAGAGATGAAACCGTTAAGGGACTTAGCATGCGAGGGTCTGAATATAATCAATATTTCATTTTCCATGTTCTAGCAAGCAATACAAGTTGGGATTATTCCCTTAGCTAGGTGCGTTGAATTTATTAGCATGCAGGGGGTAAATCACCTAGCGACTAGCATGAATATTCCAATTTTATGTGTGCTGGCTAAGCAAAGACAAGTTCACCGTAGCCACCCACCTTAGCGATGATTCGCCTCGGTAGAGCGATACGCCGAGCGAGCCTCTGAAAGCCTAAGCCGAATTCCTGTAGGGACAAGTCTGGATATCCTTTGCTTCTTGTTTGAGGCAAAGCGGGTCGGGACAGATGTACTTTTGCCGTTTGAGACGGCAGTCCGCTTGAGCGGAACGGGGTGTTACAATTCCTAATGGTCAAATGCATGATTAAGAAGCTATAATGAGAGAAAATTTAGGAATTACCAATTAGGAGATGGATCTCCAATAAAAATATAATTGGACACGATTCGGACATAATCTCTAGCTCCAAAGCTTCTTCTCCTTATGCTCCTTGCTTCTCCAAGATCCAAGGCTCCAAGAGTGATGAATTTGAGAAGGAATTGGTGGTGAATTGTGTAGAAATTCAATGGAGGAAATTAGAAAATTGGGGATCTAGAATTTGGAAGCAAATTAAAATATAAATGAGGAGAGAGAGAGAGAGAAGAACCCCCTCTTATGTGGCCGGCCTCTTCCCCCTCCCCCAAGCTGTAGTGCCCCGCTCCGCGTCGGTACTATGTACAAGTGGGATTGACTTGCTTGCTCGAACGGAAATCTTCTCGGAGAGTTCCAGACCGATTAATCAAGGTGAGTGGGCAGAACTGCATTCTCTGATTCTTACACGACTTAATAATGAATCTGAGTTTTAAATGCTTGTTTGCTTAAGAAGAAGTTTTCATAAGAAGAATGATAGAATCGACTCAGCATGCTAATAAGAGAACTCACATAGCTTGTCACTGAAACGAATCCGCTGCCTAACTAAGAGAATATGTATACTTGTCCGAAATGAGCTAGAACCATTGCTATGCTAAGAAGATGGAACTACATGTTTTACTTGATGTGATAATAGACCCGTGCCATGCTAGTCTCAACTGAAAGATCGTTCATATGTTTGCTTGTCATCGTGTTCATATGGATTATCTTGAATGCTTGTTTCGATGCGAGAGTAAATGCTTGTCTTGTGTGTGCTAGACTAGTAGCCCGCCTGACATCCGGTCCTACGGGATCTTGGGGGTGCGGCTATTAGGAATATGAGAAGATGGTTCGATTATGACTTTGTCATGTTGTGTGCTATTGTGAAAGAGATGTGCTAGTGATATGTGGGTGCTTGCGGTGGATGGGGGACAAACGATATGTGGGAGACTGATAACACGCCCTGAGCTCGGGGCTTGGATATTGGAAGGGAGGATGGAGATGCGATGGGGTAAGACTAATAGTGCGCCCTGAGGTCCGGTCCATCAGGATCTTGGGGGGCGTGGCTATTAGAGGGAGGCGGTGCTTCTGTAGAGAAGAGTTGAGTCTGCACTAGAGAAGTGTATGGAGATAAGCTGCATTCAGGTCGTTAGGGAGCATGCTAGGCTAGCCTTCTTGCATACCTAACTGTTTGATGCAGAGACGGACAGGAAACTAGAGAACGGTAAACATATATATTTTTAACTTGTATGTTTGCTGCAGGGATAACCGTTCGGCCATGGGGGTAAGAAATATGAGTTTATGCTTATGCCTGCTTATTCATTTTGTCTGCATCATAGAGACCTCCCGTTAGTGCTTCATGCATTGCATCGGTCGGACAATGACTATTAGTGCAGAGCTGAACCTTGGCTACGGTTGCTTCGGCAGTGATGTGCAACCATGAGTCACAGCTGCTAATAGGATCAGAATGTAAGTCATTGGTTAGCTGGATTACCGCTACCGATCCTGAGTTACTCGGGGACCGACCTCTGATTGATAGTTAACTTGTGTGCTTGATCGATGGTCCCTAAATGCTGCCTGTCCCTAGAATCCTTGCATATAGTTCACTGAACACGCTGCGCACACCAGAACAGGATTCCTCGTGTTTGAATTGGTTGCCTCGACTGATTGGTTGTTTGATTATGTTTTCAAAAAATATTTCCAAACAATGTAACATGACTCTGCTAGGACTGCATGAAACGAACCTAAGTAAAAGTAGCAAGATCACTAGTAATGCAATATTTTGCCACATGATTACTTAGTGTGGGTTTCAGGGGGTGTAGCTTCTGTTCAGTTGTTTTATCTCACAAGTACTTGCATAAAGTGCTGACCCACCAACAGGTTGCCTTGTTCTCAGGTGCTCGTTCATCTGAGGAAGCGATAGCCGTGCCTCATCCCAAGGAGCCAGAAATCTAGAGTCGATGCCTGGAGCCGCATCGAGTTGTGCCTGTCTTTAGCTGCTTTTGTATAGAGGGACATAATATATGGAACGGTGTTATTGTAATCGAGATAAGAGTGCTTGAGCGAATTGTAATCTCGGCCATGTGCCGCTTGTAACACTTTCGATTATCAATAAAAGAGCCTATTTTCATATGCCAATGAGTTCTTTACTTTTCTGCAATGCTATGTGCCGCTGCTTCAGTATCGAATAGCTTACTTGCCCTTGTATCAAAGCTTTGGCCTTGTGCAAGCGCACTTTAGGCTTGCACGGCATCAAGTCCCGATGAGAACGATCGTCCCGCGGGAGAGCTAAAACATGGTGATTCACGTTCAGCGGGGACTATCGGGCTTGCGGGAGATTGGGGCATGACACAAGCAATGTCAAAAGTCCAAGTTGCCTCCCACATGTTGTATTATGAGGAATAATTAAGGATGGATATATTTGGAAGTCTCTAACTAATTATAATTACACTAATCCTTCTTAATTTAATTAGTGGAAAGACTAATTGGCTTGGGTCCAAGTTGGGATCACTATTTGTCATGATAAATCTAAATAGGCCCATATGTGATAAGTCTAATTATTGTCTAGTCTCTCTAACTAACTAATTAACACAAGTCTCTAAAGACTAACTAATTCTAGTCATAATAATCATAGCTTATCTTAATTAATTAAAATATACAATCATCACACAATATTCAATATTATATTTCTAAAAATATATACCATGCCAAATTACCAAACTATCCCTAGTTGAAAAAGTGAGGGTGACAAGATTCGCTCAGCACTAGCAGCAGAGAGATGCACATCAGGGGCGAGCATTCGCCCTGACGGTCGAGGAGACCGAGCTAGTAGGGGATGTGATTTCAGGTTCAGTTCTTCTCGATTATTTTCTAGCTTATGCTTTATTTGATTCCAATGATTCTCATAGCTTTGTATTCGTATCTTTTGTTCTTAAGCATCATTTAGAGGCTGAACCTTTGGCTAGGACTTGCAAGATCATGACTGGGGGTGACATTATCCTGATCAGTGATGTTTGTAAGGATCGGAGAGTTACACTGGGAGGCCGGGAGTTGAGTGCGTGCTAACTTGCAATGCCACTTCCGAGCTAAGACATAGTACTCGGGATGTATTGGTTGAGTAGGCACCATGCTAGCATAGATTGTCATGGAGGCATGGTATTATTTAGTGTCACTACCACATTCCGAAAACAGGGATATTTTTGACTTTTTATAATATTTAATATTATTGTAGTTACAATTAAGTAATTGCATGATAGTATATTTAATTTAAATAATTATGTGATGTCTAATTAAATATATAATTATTACAGTGTTCATTTGTTTTGAGCTAGCAGACTTGACCTAGAAGCCCAGTAGATGAACGCCTGTCCGAATTATGGAATTCGGTATTTAATTGCTTTATCTAGAATTTAATTATTGGAGATTTTAATTAACTACCGTAATTTATTTAATTATTTGCGCATTGCCTTTGCTTCGATATTTGGAGCGCTACCATAGCTTTTGTCTTCCAACAAATTTTACAATCTTGCCCTAGACATGCCCGCCTTCCATTCTGCTATTTTTGTAACTCATAATTATGCTCTCTGTGTATTTTTTTAGCCGCACAAAAATCGTCGCGGACGTTATTAAATAAATCCCTATTTTGTATCATTGTGCGTTCCAATTGAAATTGGAGGCAATCTTGACCTATTTTTTGTGCGGCCCAAATTAGGGTAATATCCTGTTCTGAGTCTACTTCATTATTGGTATTGATGACCTGACCTGATTTTGGCCCCATGTACTCCTAATTAATTTTAGAACACAACTTGTATTTATTTCTAATTAAATTGAGGATACTATTTTAACCAATTCTGAAAATCCTAATTTAATTCTAGTGCCCTGCTAATTGAGCCCATACCGAACATACAGCGCCCCCTGACCCTACAAAACACCGAACACCGAATCGCCCGCCAAATTTTTGTCATTTTATGCGTCTGTGCAAATACCCAAATTTAAGGGGGCTAATTTGCAAATTTGTATTTTTGGTGTAACACCCATTTGTTTAAACAATGAGGAATCCCTAATATTTTTAATCATCACCCTCATCCCCACATAAAATTCTCCATGACCAATCTGGACCACTCATTTAAGGGGGTCAATCACCACCCTTGATTTCACAATACCCTCTTCCTATTTAAAGTAACATCAACACCCTTCCCTAGAAAACCTAGGTTTCCCCACCTACTCACAAGCCCCCACATTTCCTCTCTCCAACCGTATGAAATCCCTCTTCTTCCTTTTTTCTCCATTTTTCACTTTCTTCTTTCCTTCTTCTTCTTCTTCTTCCTCTTCTTCTCCTTCTTCTTTTACTTGATATAAATTCAAAAGAAGAAGGGGGGAACACTGTTCACCCCCTTCCCTGTGCACTTCGGCCCGGCCACCAGTCCACCCGCGCACCCCGGCCGAGCCTGCACCCGGCGGCCAACCACCCAGGCCGACCCCGCCTCCGGCGAGCTGCCCAGCCAGGCCGACCCGCCGGCTGCTGCTGCTCGGTCGACTCCCTCCGGCGACCAACTCCCCATCCCCGCTGCCAGCCCGCAGTTCCTCCCTGTGCTCCCCGGCTCCCTGTTTACTCCGGCGACTTCTCCTCCCTGCTGTGCTCTCCCCCCTCTCGCTGCCATCATCACCACCACCTCCATCTACACCCATCACCACCACCATCATCTACTACCATCATCACCACCACTACTCCCACCGCCGGCCAGCCCTCCCTCCGGCGAGACTCCGGCCGACCCCATCACAGTGAGTTTCTTCTTCTCCCCCCCTCTTCCTTCTTTATATATATATATATATATATATATATATATATATATATATATATATATATATATATATATATATATATATATATATATATATATATATATATATGTATATATATATATATATATATATATATGTATATATACATACATATATAGGTATGAGTATATATAATATATGTATATGTATATTAGTTATTTAATTAATGTAAATACATGAATATGCATAGTATATAAATACATTAGTAATGTTAATTAAAGATATGTATATTATTTATTTTATTAATATTTAATTGTATAAGTATGTTTAATTAATTGTATAGGTATGTATTTAATTAATTGTATGAGTATGTATTTAATTAATGCATATGTATATGTATGTATATTGGGTATTTTTATATGGTATAAAATTAATTTGGTGAATTGATATTAGTATGTTTAAGAATAATGTTGACAATATATATATATATATGTATATTCTAAAAATATACTTTTGCACATATATGATATATACGTATTTTGGTATATAAAATATAATAGTATACGTACTATTTTGGTATAAATATATATATATATATATCTTTATTGTTCAATTGGTATAGTATAATATGTATATATGTAATACTACTAGATGACCCTAGTTGACTAGTGCCCTGCCTGGCATGGCCCTAAGGCCAGTGTTTTTGACTGTGTGTTAGCGTAGCATCTGATGCAAGTGTTGTATTGTGTTATGTCTATAGGACTGTTGGTTCACCCAGGGGATACTCTGGAACAGGACCTCAATATTTACCAGCTAAGGACCCAAGGCAAGTATATTCTCTGATAATTTCCAATTCCTTGATAATTTTTATAAGTTCGATAATCATGAAATGTTACATCTGAATCCTTGACACTGTGCTACACGGACTAGTATAGCTTGGATCTGCAGTCATGAGATATTACATTGATTATCGTATTGACATTGTACACGACATGTATATTAGACATCGTACATGATAGATTGGACTTGCTCGTGTATCGTGACGTGTCATGGTTGGATCCACATTACTAGTTGGGGGCGGGGAAGTAGTTAGTAAGAAATGTGATCATAACCTCTTATTGCAGTATAGAACAATGTAAGTGTTAATCATGCTCTTCACTCATGATTAGCCAGGCCCTATAGCTATCGTACATGTTCCCAAGCCGATCATATTTTAAAACTACTATTTCAAACACTTAGAATAGATTACAGTTCTCTATTTAAATCATATACTACATCACCCGTATATGATACTGTTCCTTGTTCTTTTTATTTTCATACATGCACTGACTGTATCATATTGTCTATTGCTTGTCTCTTTACATTGCCTGTCTCTTTTTAATTGCCATTGCATTTATTTTACTGTCTTCTCAGTAGCTAGCATCACATGCTTATTGCTTTATAGTCCTTATTAATTTAATGGAACTGTTATTTGAGATTGTACTTTGCTCCTTCCTGACTGGAAATATTTTTCCAGACTATGCCTTAGAGGACCGCTGTCCGACACTTTATGGACCATATGGTGAGTAGCTGCAGACTTGGTAGATTAGTTATGATTCCGGGAGGTCTAGCCGGAATCACTAATCTTCTAGTTAGTTCTTTTAGCAGACTTTTTGGTACCGGATTTGTCTCCGGCATTTATGATGACTTGGATATTTGTTGAGTTAGATTATATTTTGACTTGTGTTGTATTAAATTTTATTGTTCGATATCTTATCGTGCTGTAGTCTTGTGATTGAGTATGTGTTCGTATTATTTTGTGTCATCCGTGCCTCCTTATGGAGATTGGATGCTTGTGTGAGATTGGCTAGATAGTATCAAGACCTTGACAGCGTTCTACCGCCGATGCTGTGGCGTAGGCTGGACGTACCCGCGTACTCGTGCCCCAATTCCGGGTGCGGGTCGTGACACGTTTTTAGTGGTGGCCCATGCAGGTCAGACTTCGTGAGTTATGCGATGTCGTAGTAGTGTGGCATCTTCGTTACACTATTGCGTGCCTGCGATAGGATCTAGGACATAGGATACTAGGACGAGAGCGAATACTCAATCACAATTCCTTGAGAGATTCCTGGGATGACCCCTGAGAATCTTGTTATAATTTCCAATTTAAAATCATTCCCTTGTTCCGTCCATTTCACTTGTTGATTGTTGATCAGGTATTAAATTATGATCTTGGTTTCATCATATAGTTTGATTTCATATTAAGATGATTTACAGACTGATTTAGGGTATTATTTGATGACGCATGTCGATGAGGACAGTGAGGAAGATAACACTAGGACTATTGGACTACTAGATATGGATTTAAATTATAATTTGAAGAGTGAAAACGAATTGCATTTTTGAATTTTGAGAAGTTGAGATATTATGTTATTAAAATTTTATTTTTGAGGATTCAGATTCGATTCAATGAACCTAGACAAGTCTGTAAGGATTTTTTTGTGATTAAGTTTTTCACTTCAGTATTTAGATAATTGATCTTGAGGGAAGTATATGCATTTTACTTAAAAATTTATTCGAGGAGTTATTTTGAGGAATTTTTATTTGAGGATAAAAATCTTATAGAGAGAGATATATTAGTATATAGTAGATGAGGTGCATATATAAGGATATGTTGGCTTGAGCATGATTGAGATTTCACTGCCAACTGGCTTAGGTGTTCATCTAGGATTGTATTGAAGAGGGCAGTACTTAGTATGGTGTGTTGCATTTGATATGCACTTGAGTGATAAGGATAACTAGTATCAGCGATTGCAGTAGGTAAGGAAGCCAGCAGTGAGTATGTTTCAAGTAGAACTGTGATACCTAGGGGATAGAGGTATCAAACCTTAGATGCATCTTTGACCTATGAAATCACAACTAGGAATGTTATTCCAATCTATTTATCTTGAATGTTGCTTCTTTAGAAATGTACTGTCCTTCCTTGATGATATCGCATTTTTGCCTAAATTGATTCTTTGGGATCTGTCTTCAGGATGTTGCCGCAGACACGGTCTATGAGAGCGGGAACATCAGCTTTAGAGGGGTCTGCCACCTCTCCACCTGAGGGACAGACAGCCGTAGTTCCTCCTACATCTCCGATGCATGTAGGAGTGTCTGCACTTTTCGGGGATCCTCCTCCCCCACCTGTTCAAAGGATTGCCGCAGCTGTGACGGACAACCTTCCTCCTCCACCGACTCCGATTCCCGGAGGTTTGCCCATTGACGGGACGCAGATGTTTACCTTGATCCAGGGCATGGTGGATACCCAGAGAGTGACGGCAGACGCTCAGCGAGTTCAAGCTGAGGCTCAGAGGGTGCAAGCAGAAGCGCACCAGGCACAAACCGAGCTGATGAGAGAAAACATGGAGAATGCTCATCAGGTGACTCTCCAAGCTTTGGAGAGAATAGCACAGTACCAGCAGTTTCCTGGCCAGCAGCAGCAAAGATCAGGCACTATAGTGGACTTCAAAAGGATGATGCCTCGAGAGTTCAAAGGCACCGAAGGGATACTCTACGCTGACGACTGGCTAGAGGATATAGAGAGGAGCCTGCGATTGACCCAGATTCCGGAGAACTTGCAGATAGAAGCCGCTGGCAGTCAGATGTTCGATATCGCACTCACGTGGTATCGCACGGAGCCGAGAATTACAGCGCAAGGACTTACTTGGGAGACCTTCAAGGAACTCTTCAAGGAGAAGTTCTTTCCCGACGTGGCATTGGGAACCTTGGAAAGTCAGTTTCATGACTTAGTTCAAGGAAACATGTCGGTCGACGAGTACGCTGCAGAATTCTGTCGATTGAGCCGTTTTGCATCGTCTATGATTCGGGACCCAGGAGATCGACCCCGGAAATTTAGAAAGGGGCTGACGAGAGAGATTCGGTCACGCACTTCTGGTCGTCGTACCGCTACCTTTGAGGCTATCTTGATGGATGCCCAGATTGCAGAAGAGGATCTGGACCTCAGGCCTAAGAGGAGTCACAATACTTTTGGAGATACGAATGGTAGCACAGGACCATCCAAGCATCCCCGTATTCAGCACCAACAGCAGTACCAAGTACCATTTCATATTCAGCAACAACCATGGATATTTCAGCATCCACCGCAGTACCTAGCACCAGTTCATATCCAGCAACATCCATGGGCGTATCAGTATCAACAGCAGTACCTGACACCAGTCCGTGTTCAGCAGAATCAGCAACAGCCTCCGAGAGAGACACAGCAGACTTGTCATTTCTGTAAGAAGCCAGGTCACCTTTGGGAGAGCTGTAGAACGAGGCTAGGACTTTGTTTGCACTACGGCGCTGCGGGACATCGAGTAAGGGATTGTCTTCTAGCCCCTTATCTTCCCGGCCAGCGCACAGCTTCAGATTATATAGATCCAGTTAGGCTACCTGTGGAACCGTATATTGCTCAGCACCCGCGAAGGGAACCACCCCAGCAGGGCAGGGCATTTGCGATGACGGTCGAGGAGACCGATACTGCAGGTAATGTGTTAGCAGGTTCTGTTCTTTCCTTCTTTTCCTAACTATTTGATTGATTGACTGATACCTTAGTACCGTAGCTTGTATGCATGATTTCTTGTTATAATATAGTTAGTAGTACCCCTGATACAGAGACTGCAATACCATGACAAAAGACACTATGACCGTACATATTCCCCTTGGGTTGCATGTTGTATGATTATAGGAAAGATTTTTAGACCAGGATTATTGGGATTTGACCATGACGAAGATTCATGAAGGAGTTATGACTTGATAAGAGAGACAAGATGATTAAAATTCGAGGATAACCATTGATTTAAATAGAGGGTTAAGAAATTAACATGGCATAATTGGTGGTTTATTAATTCCAGGAAGATTATGATGTGATTAAATTGGTTATTAAAATTTGGAAATTTTGGGAGACTATCATTATATTTATTTGGCTGCAAGTTATGAATTTTAGAATTTTATATTTGGATGTTGCATTTAGAGAATCCTTAAGTATCGTATTGTTGAGTATTTTAAGGAAAGAGGAAATCGAGGAATAAAATTTTGATGGATTAATGTTTAAATTCAAACCTTGTGGGACGAGATTACATTTTATATTTGTGCATTGATAAAAATCAAATTAGAGGAGTGGATATTAAATTCCGAGTATTGAATTATTAACTAAAATTTTGGAGAAATTTTTGATAAAAAAAAAAAGACTTTGATTTCATTTCGAGGATTTTTCAGGAATGCAATAATTACAGAATTTTAAAAAAATTGTGAAAAGACATTGTGAATTATTACCTGATTTCGTGGATGATGAATTTAAACTTTGAGGGAAAATAATAATGTGTATGAGGAAACACTACTATGAGTATTTTAAATTTCGAGGACGAAATTCTTTTAAGGAGGGTAGACTTGTCACTACCACATTCTGAAAACAGGGGTATTTTTGACTTTTTATAATATTTAATATTATTGTAGTTACAATTAAGTAATTGCATGATAGTATATTTAATTTAAATAATTATATGATGTGTAATTAAATATATAATTATTACAGTGTTCATTTGTTTTGAGCTAGCAGACTTGACCTAGAAGCCCGGTAGATGAACGCCTGTCCGAATTATGGAATTCGGTATTTAATTGCTTTATCTAGAATTTAATTATTGGAGATTTTAATTAACTACCGTAATTTATTTAATTATTTGCGCATTGCCTTTGCTTCGATATTTGGAGCGCTACCATAGCTTTTGTCTTCCAACAAATTTCACAATCTTGCCCTAGACATGCCCGCCTTCCATTCTGCTGTTTTTGCAACTCATAATTATGCTCTCTGTGCATTTTTTTAGCCGCACAAAAATCGTCGCGGACGTTATTTAATAAATCCCTATTTTGTATCGTTGTGCGTTCCAATTGAAATTGGAGGCAATCTTGACCTATTTTTCGTGCGGCCCAAATTAGGGTAATATCCTGTTCTGAGTCTACTTCATTATTGGTATTGATGACCTGACCTGATTTTGGCCCCATGTACTCCTAATTAATTTTAGAACACAACTTGCATTTATTTCTAATTAAATTGAGGATACTATTTTAACCAATTCTGAAAATCTCAATTTAATTCCAGTGCCCTGCTAATTGAGCCCATACCGAACATACAGCGCCCCCTGACCCTACAAAACACCGAACACCGAATCGCCCGCTAAATTTTTGTCATTTTATGCGTCTGTGCAAATACCCAAATTTAAGTGGGCTAATTTGCAAATTTGTATTTTTGGTGTAACACTCATTTGTTTAAACAATGAGGAATCCCTAATATTTTTAATCATCACCCTCATCCCCACATGAAATTCTCCATGACCAATCTGGACCACTCATTTAAAGGGGGTCAATCACCACCCTTGATTTAACAACACCCTCTTCCTATTTAAAGTAACATCAACACCCTTTCCTAGAAAATCTAGGTTTCCCCACCTACTCACAAGCCCCCACATTTCCTCTCTCCAACCGTATGAAATCCCTCTTCTTCCTCTTTTCTCCATTTTTTTACTTTCTTCTTTCCTTCTTCTTCTTCTTCCTCTTCTTCTCCTTCTTCTTTTACTTGATTTAAATTCAAAAGAAGAATGGGGGAACACTGTTCACCCCCTTCCCTGTGCACTTCGGCCCGGCCACCAGTCCACCCGCGCACCCCGGCCGAGACTGCACCCGGCGACCAACCACCCAGGCCGACCCCACCTCCGGCGAGCTGCCCAGCCAGGCCGACCCGCCGGCTGCTGCTGCTCGGCCGACTCCCTCCGGCGACCAACTCCCCATCCCCGCTGCCAGCCCGCAGTTCCTCCCTGTGCTCCCCGGCTCCCTGTTTACTCCGGCGACTTCTCCTCCCTGCTGCGCTCTCCCCCCTCTCGCTGCCATCATCACCACCACCTCCATCTACACCCATCACCACCACCATCATCTACTACCATCATCACCACCACTACTCCCACCGCCGGCCAGCCCTCCCTCCGGCGAGACTCCGGCCGACCCCATCACAGTGAGTTTCTTCTTCTCCTCCCTCTTCCTTCTTTATGTATATATACATACATATATACGTATGAGTATATATAATATATGTATATGTATATTAGTTATTTAATTAATGTAAATACATGAATATGCATAGTATATAAATACATTAGTAATGTTAATTAAAGATATGTATATTATTTATTTTATTAATATTTAATTGTATAAGTATGTGTAATTAATTTTATAGGTATGTATTTATTAATTGTATGAGTATGTATTTAATTAATGCATATGTATATGTATGTATATTGGGTATTTTTATATGGTATAAAATTAATTTGGTGAATTGATATTAGTATGTTTAAGAATGATGTTGACAATATATATATGTATATTCTAAAATGTACTTTTGCACATATATGATATATACGTATTTTGGTATATAAAATGTAATAGTATACGTACTATTTTGGTATAAATATATATATATATATATATATATCTTTATTGTTCAATTGGTATAGTATAATATGTATATATGTAATACTACTAGATGACCCTAGTTGACTAGTGCCCTGCCTGGCATGGCCCTAAGGCCAGTGTTTTTGACTGTGTGTTAGCGTAGCATCTGATGCAAGTATTGTATTGTGTTATGTCTATAGGACTGTTGGTTCACCCAGGGGATACTCTGGAACAGGACCTCAATATTTACCAGCTAAGGACCCAAGGCAAGTACATTCTCTGATAATTTCCAATTCCTTGATAATTTCTATAAGTTCAATAATCATGAAATGTTACATCTGAATCCTTGACACTGTGCTACACGGACTAGTATAGCTTGGATCTGCAGTCATGAGATGTTACATTGATTATCGTATTGACATTGTACACGACATGTATATTAGACATCGTACATGATAGATTGGACTTGCTCGTGTATCGTGACGTGTCATGGTTGGATCCACATTACTAGTTGGGGGCGGGGAAGTAGTTAGTAAGAAATGTGATCGTAACCTCTTATTGCAGTATAGAACAATGTAAGTATTAATTATGCTCTTCACTCATGATTAGCCAGGCCCTATAGCTATCGTACATGTTCCCAAGCCGATCACATTTTGAAACTACTATTTTAAACACTTAGAATAGATTACAGTTCTCTATTTAAATCATATACTACATCACCCGTATATGATACTGTTCCTTGTTCTTTTCATTTTCATACATGCACTGACTGTATCATATTGCCTATTGCCTGTCTCTTTACATTGCCTGTCTTTTTTTAATTGCCATTGCATTTATTTCACTGTCTTCTCAGTAGCTAGCATCACATGTTTATTGCTTTATAGTCCTTATCAATTTAATGGAACTGTTATTTGAGATTGTACTTTGCTCCTTCCTGACTGAAAATATTTTTCCAGACTATGCCTTAGAGGACCGCTGTCCGACACTTTATAGACCATATGGTGAGTAGCTGCAGACTTGGTAGATTAGTTATGATTCCGGGAGGTCTAGCCGGAATCACTAATCTTCTAGTTAGTTCTTTTAGCAGACTTTTTGGTACCGGATTTGTCTCCGGCATTTATGATGACTTGGATATTTGTTGAGTTAGATTATATTTTGACTTGTGTTGTATTAAATTTTATTGTTCGATATCTTATCGTGCTGTAGTCTTGTGATTGAGTATGTGTTCGTATTATTTTGTGTCATCTGTGCCTCCTTATGGAGATTGGATGCTTGTGTGAGATTGGCTAGATAGTATCAAGACCTTGACAGTGTTCTACCGCCGATGCTGCGGCGTAGGCTGGACGTACCCGCGTACTCGTGCCCCAATTCCGGGTGCGGATCATGACATTTAGTATGCCAGGAGAGCCAGAGTTTGAGATTGCCAGAGGAGCAGCAGAGCAGAGCGAGGGTGCTATATGTAGAGCCATGGTGGAAGAGAAGGAACCGCCACACATCCGTTGATAGCAAAGTTTATGGATATTTTTTCGGAGGAGTTATCGGACTTGCCGCCAGACCGAGATATGGAGTTATCTATAGACTTGGTGCCAGGCATAGATCTGATATCTCAGCACGTCTATAGAGTCAACAACAGTGAACTAACAGAGTTGAAGAAGCAGGTGGATGAGTTATAGGATAAGGGCTTTATCAGATCCAGTTTATCACCTTGGGGTGCTTTGGTATTGTTTATACCGAAGAATGATAGGTCGGTACTCATGTGTATCGACTACAGGGCTCTGAACAACCTCACTATCAAGAACAAATATCCGTTGCCGAGGATAGATGATCTATTCGATCAGTTGAGCGGAGCGAAGGTATTTTCGAAGATAGACTTGAGGTCAGGATACCACCAGGTGAAAGTAAAAAAGGAAAATATTCCGAAGATAAAATTTCAGACTCGGTATAGCCAGTTTGAGTTTATGGTGATGCCGTTTGGGTTGACCAATGCCCCAGCGATATTCATGAATCTGATAAGCAATGTATTTCACTAGTATCTTGATAAGTTTGTGGTAGTATTTATTAATTATATTCCGGTGTATTCGAAGACCCCAGAGGAGCATGAAGAGCATCTGAAGATAGTTATAGAGACTCTCAGGAAGGAGAAGCTTTATGGTAAGCTCTCAAAGTGTGAGTTCTTCCTTGATAAGGTTGAATTCCTTGGTCATGTGATGACAGGTGATGGGATCTCAGTTGATCCGAAGAAGATTTTAGCAGTGGAGTCGTGGACTACTTCGAGTTCAGGGACAGAGATCAAGAGTTTTCTAGGACTAGCAAGCTATTACTACATGAGGTTCGTACATGACTTCTCTCGTATTGCAGAGCTGATGACTAGTCTGACCAGGAATGATGTAGATTTTATCTAGACTGAGGATTGTCAGGCCGCTTTTGATGAACTGGAGAGGAGATTGACGACAGCTCCAGTGTTGACGTTGCCATCGGGATCAGGTAAATTCAATATCTATAGTGATGCTTCAGGGAAGGGTTTGGGTTGTGTCTTGTAGCAGAATGGGAAGGTGATTGACTATGCTTCCAGGCAATTATGCCCTCATGAGAAGAATTACCCTACCCACGATTTGGAGTTGGCAAAGGTCATCTTTGCTCTAAAGCTGTGGAAACACTGTCTGTACGGAGAGCGTGTAGAGATGTTTACAGACCACAAGAGCTTGAATATTATTAGATAGAAATATTTCCTACATGATTTTCTATTACTTTAGTTCTTGGCTTGATTTATTTCCATGAATTTAATATGTGTCTATACTAATGCCCACTTTTATATCTAACCGTGAGACACGTGGTGTGATCTTGGTATCGTGAGTGATACCCTTATTTTTATTATGTATTTTAGTCTTATTTTATATGAGAGACCCTCACATAGCCTTGTATATTTTTGGTTTGGAGTTTGGTAGAAATCGGGACACATTTCGGTTCCCCAAAAATCTATTTTTGGAGTATTTTAAGGAATTGATCTATTAAATCTTAAAATTTGTGAAATATAATGCTCCCATGTTATGGGTGATTTAATTTTATTCAATTTTGACTTTTGAAAGTCCAAATTCTGAGTTAAAATAAAGTTTTTATGGCCGAAACAAGTTTTAGGAAATTCCAAGTCCGGACTGCTGTGCAGTTTCGAATTATCCAAAGGTAATCCGCAAATCACCGACGGAAGATCCTAATTTTGGCCCACAAAGCTGTTGTTTCATATCGGATAATCTGTCGGTAATCCGAATTACGCTGTTTTTGTTGAAATGGACTGTTTTTGTCCGTTTTTGTCCATTTTTGATTTTTCTTCGATTATATATTGACTCTTTAACATGATTAGATAAGCCTGTATAGGTAGGAAAGTATTATACACTCTTTATACATTTTATATGAGTTTGAACACCCTAAGTTTACGGCACCACTATATGTTTTTTACTGGCACCACGTCTTTACATATGCTTTACCCCCTAGACTCGACTCTTGTATAGTTAGGGAGCTTACCCTTTATACATCTGTCCGGACCTATTAACTTGTATAGTTAGAGAGCTTACCCTTTATACACATGTCCCGTACATGCCTTATAGTGGCTCGTAGTAACGCACTCATGTCTTATTGTTTGTATATTCCTCTGTTGTGGCTTGTCTTTACTTATGCTTTTAACTGTCAAATCATTGTCCTGTCTTGCATATCCCTGCGGGGAGCATCATGTCTATGATGGATTCTACGGAATCCATACCCGGAATCCTAAACGAAAATGTCAAGGATTAATAACTAGCCTAAATCATTAGAGCATTGGTGGAGGATCTCTTTGTTGCATGCAGTCCCGTGTTACGATAATATTTTACTGCTAGATGGACTTGCAGCATGCCGTCGAGTAGTGCACATTTCCAGCTTACCGTTGTGTGGAGCATTATTGACTGTCTTACTCAGGTTCACCTTTGTGTGACTTGGATTAGGTGCACATCTCTCTTGGGGGTGGTGTATCCACTATTATTAACTTTGCTGTCGTCGGACGTATGGATAGCTTGGACAGTCTGCATGGCATGCGACCGTATGGAAATCCTAAATTACATTTGTTAGTAACTAGGATTTGTACTAATAACCCTTGTTAGCTAATGATATCAAGCCGTAGATATTGCTTGGTCGTACTTTACTGGTTGTTACTATTGCTTGCCCTGTATCTTTTCTTTTCTCGTATTGTCATATGTACCGGTGGGTGGCCAGAAGCTAAGATCTGCTCGGAAAAAGAATCATAACCCGGTCCTTGTTTGGTTTAAGGGTTATGGCTCCGATTTTGAGAAGTTTTCCAAGCTCGCATGTCGCTTGTCGGCTTTTCCTTTTCCACAGTTATTATTCACATCATTATTGTTATAGATGTAGATTGGGACACGTGAACGATAATGGGGGTGGTTCCTTCCTTTTGTCCTTATTTGGTCTAAAGGTAGAAAACCAGGCCTATTGCTTTTCACATGTTTCGTTAGTTTCATAGTTACTATTTTCAGATATTGTACTCATATATTCTCTGCTTATGCCCTATCCTATATCTGTACTTACATGCTATAGTTGACCCTTGTACTGTACACATTCACATGTCCCAACATACCTTACATGTTCTTAGTTATTATTCCAACACATTGCATGTTCACATGTCCACATTTATTTTACTGGTTAATTGTTTACTTTATGTCACCAGTTGTTTACTTATCGTGACATGTTACTTAGTTTGTTGTCTTTTCTTTTATCGAGACAAGTGCATTGGTAGCGCACGAGTCTCGATCCATATTTATTTATTTCTGTCTCTATTTGTTTGTTGTGGGTTTTAGTTCATAACATTGGCTTCCTTTGTGGTACTTGCTATTAGGGGTCTGACTGTCACCCCCCAGTCCCAAAATATTGAGGGACTAGTCACGTGGCAATGGCCAGCAGCACACACCGATGGACAAACCTAATTTAATGGATCCATCGGAGCGTACTTAAGCTGTAATATAACAATCAGGGTCTACTAATCTCATCCACAGAATAAATACAGCAATATCAGAATCATAAAGCAAGATCAATCTCAATAAAATATAAACTCGGGAAATAACCCGATAATGAGTCTGATACATCTGTCAAGATACAAGAATAAAGATAACCACAACAA
Organism: Iris macrosiphon; assembly: GCA_036927795.1. Classification (NCBI taxonomy): domain Eukaryota; kingdom Viridiplantae; phylum Streptophyta; class Magnoliopsida; order Asparagales; family Iridaceae; genus Iris; species Iris macrosiphon. Next base: position 136,754,130 of record JAYESA010000016.1, on the reverse strand, counting down.
ATACTGAGTATGGAAACAGTATATACTCAGAAGATACCCTCGGTGATTACTCGTCTACTGGACATGGTACTGCTCCAGTGCCTGCTCTTGTTCCTGCTTCTGCTAATGCTCCAGTCCCGTATACCTCGGGATAGATCTCGTCTGCTAATCCTGGGGACATAATCCAGATCCAGGTCCTCAGAGGACATAGTAAGGTACAAAATAACTCAAGCCAAAATAAATGCAGTACAGAAAATAAATGAGTAAATAGGGTAATACTAAATAACCAGCTAAGTGAAATGTAAGATGAGAGCATCACTAAAACTCAGGCTGAGACTACTATAGGATCTGTGTTGGAGAAACCCATAGCAGTATTTTCTCGAAGGGCCAGAACTTGTGCCAAAGCTCTGTATCAGAGACTAAGACACCTCCAGATGACAATATATATAATATAATCAGCCTTTGATATGGTAATACTCTCCCCACCCAATGTAATCACACGTCTCATGTCCATGACACGCAGGATCAAAACTAATACAGCAAGTCATAATAAGATCTAAGAAAATAATGTATATGTCATGAAATCTGTATCCTATACATAATCACCTTGAATATTTCAGGAAGATTCTATCTCATGATTAGTGTCAGGTGTCCTGGGTTATGATGTACTTGACAAAGCAAGTATGAGAATATATAGGGTCTCGGTATCCATGTCTAGATGACGTTACACAACTCCGCGTACGGTGTTGGCACCCGACTATTAATCGGACGCTAAGTAAGTCACACGGTCCTAGGTTAAGCATGTACAACAGATAAATAAGTCAAGAAAATATGTAACAAGAACTGCAAGATTTGGCAAGATACACTTGCTTGGGGTTTGAATACCAACAACTGTCCCTGTATCAGTGGATCCTGCAGGTACTCCTCCAAAAGCTGAAATAAACATCACCAACAGGCTCAGAAAATATCAAATATCTAGAAACGCCTGTCCTTAAGTCCAATTTGGACACAGGGGCAAAAATGACAGTTTCTGGTCAAAGCGGGGTCCACATGTGGGCCGCTTCGCACCGAAAAATGTGTCAGGGTCAAAGGTCTCCAAATTCATCAAACTTAGTGTCAATAAGTCCAGAATGATGATACGAACCCAACGAAACTTCCAGAATTAGATTTCGATGAGTCGGTCACAAAATCGCCCGTCAAGTGGAGCCGCGGGGCCCACGATACGCGATTTTGTCAACGTTCTCAGAATCGAACCAAACTTGGGTCACGGGACCAGTGTATTGCTACGAGTCCGATGGCGCAAGTTTCGTCTCGATCCGACGTGTGTACACAAAGTTATAACGTGTTCCAGAACTGGCGGATACGAGGCGTTGTCGGCGGATACGCATTGATTCCGGTGTGCACGCACATCAAAATCAACTTCTGCGAAATCCCGCACGTCCGTATCAACGGCGCACACCTTTCGGTGAAGACCGCAAGCGACCAAGTCATCCCGTTTGGCGGGGCGTACTCAACTCCGGAGGAAAACGGGGCATTATTTTTCCTGTTTTTGGATCGTGGTTCGCGATCGCCACAGGACGCGACGCACCGAGCGGGTTGCACGGACATCGAGAGGGTTACACAGCCTACGCGTCACAACTGACAGAACAAAAAATGGGGCAACAAGGAGAGAGAAAATGCTACCTGAACAGGGCTCCGTGGAACAGGATTTCTTCGTGTCCGCGAGGAGAGGCGACACGACCCTGTGTTGTGTCTGGGTTGCTGTGTCCGGTCTAGGGTTTAGGGTTTCGAGTGCTGCTGTGGGAGACTCGCCGGAGGAAGGCGGCTCGAGGCGGAGATGTTCAGCCGGAGGCGGAGGGGATTGGTGCTCAGGCGGCCGGCGCTCGGGTGCTGGGGAGAGGCGAGGTCGTCGAGGTCGGGCAGCGGGTCGTCGAGGGATGTGGGAGAGGGTCGAGGTCCTGGGTGGTGGAGGAGCTAGGGGTTTCGTCGTCGAGGAGGAGGATGAGGTTGATGGTGGTGGTGCTGGGCTGGGGTTTCGACGGTGGTGGTCGAGGGGGTTTTGAGGCAGAGCGGGGAGAGGGCGGCCGGGCTAGAGGGTGAGGTGGTGGTGTTGGGCTGGGCAAGGCAGCGGTTGGAGAAGCAGCGGCTAGGCGGAGGAAGGTGGTGGAGATGGCAGAGGGTGAAGGCGGACAACGGCGAGGCGGGGCGACTCGTCGGCTGGTCGAGGCAAGGGCGGAGAAAGGAAGAGGGGATTTAGGGTTCCGGCGTCGGGGGGGGGGTTAAATAGGGGCTGGTCAGAACAGTAAAGGCGGTGGATTCCGATTTGGGTTCTGATTAGGATTAACGGGTCCGGGTCCGGGTCAGGTTCAATCTGAATCCGGCCCGATCCACTAATGTCTAAGTGTGGGTTCGGGTAGGCGGGTTTCGGGTCGGGTTTAGATCCGACCCGACACACTAAGGTTGGGTTCGGTTCATTTGAACCGGGTCTGGGTTGGTTTGGTTTATTTTGGAAATAAATCGGGTTTATTTCTAGGGTTTAATTCGGTTTATTTAAACTTAGTTTTTAGGGCTTTAAAATGCTTCCGGGGTCCAATAAATTTCCGAAAAATTACCCTATGTCTAGTTTTTCATTTTACACTAGAAAATATTATTTCCATAATATTTTAATATTAATTAACATCATTAAAAAATCATTTAATTACAAAAACCTTAGTTTTATTGCCAGAAAATTACAGAAAATTGTGAAAAATAAATTTTAAAAATTTTGAAAAAAATCAGGAGGTTTACAATCTACCCAACTTAAAACAATTTCTTCCTCGAAATTAAACTAGGGTAGGGTCTCTCTATCAAATCTCACTTGGTTACAGTCTAAAAAATTCCTCTCAAGTGAACATTGCGGTCTCTACCCAACTTAAAATTTACCCATCTATCATCTAAGGCTATATGTCTAAGAAAGCTATGCCCCAAATTATGTCATTGAATCATCAAAGTTTTTTTTTTTACACCAGCCATATCATCTATAATATGCCCTTAATCATTTATAAAAGACAGTCACCAAAAAATGCGACTGTCCTGCGGGGTATATCTAGTACTATCTATATATCAAACCTATACCAAGCAAGATGTTTCGTCTTTCCGAAATAAGGGGATACGAAGATCAATAATAAAGAGTTCAAGGGGGAGGTAATAGATTAGAAGTATCGGGGTCACGACGTTTAAAGAATTCAAATAGGATTTGTCAAGACAGTTGTGGATTGAAATCATAATTTGGTAATTCCTACTCACATGCTCGCATCGGTACAATTATGTAGCAGATACGATATACTCAGACATATATAGAGGGCAAGTACATTCGTCTACTAATCACTATATATCTCAATCCACGTACGGTAGTTATGCGAAGGAGCGAACCAAGCGCATTATGGTTGATCAGACCATAGTACACTGATTCTGAAATATATTAGTGTGTTAACCCATTAATACATATATCATGATCAAGCTCAATAGAAGAGTAAGCTTGCAAAACTAAGCTATAATAGCAGCATAAGTTAAGGTAGTTCAACAAATATAAGTACGCTAGATGGTGATGAAAGGAGGTACAAATTAATTCAAGTTCACAAAGACAAAAACAAAATAAGCAATAATAATAAAAGACTTTACAATCTCTACAGTTATCATACAACCTCCTTGTCTAAGTTGCTAGTCGATCAAGTAGGGGCAAGGACCTCTAAATTCTATTGTCTGAATAAACACTGTCGTCTTATGCTAGCATATAATTAATGTCATTCAATTACACTTCAATAATGGGTCAAAAGACTATGTGATACTAGGGTGTGAGGTATACTACCTAACTTATAACAATTTAACTACTATTGTAATTGTCTTAAAGATACCGTGGAAGCTCCTGCTAAGTCTACGAGAAAGGGTCTTAGTACCTATTAGGGTATCCTCCTATATTACATAGGTTATGGTCGTCTTAAGCCTTAGTCTTAGTGCTTATAGAACAAGTGTCGATAGTAAGAATAAAAGAGTTACTAGCCGTTAAGGGGGAAAGGGATCTAACTTGTATCGAGGTGGGGGTACAAATTACACGACTTAAAGCTAAGGGGTAATTATTAGGTCATAATCTACAATAATAACTTAAACTGTCAAATTCTAATTACCAAACACATAGTTTAAAAAAAAAATTAGAGTAACAACCAAAATAAACAATAAGAGGCGCACAGGAATCAAGGCAGGATACAAGTCAAGAAATTAATTCGAATCCGATATAGATGTCAAGAACGATTCAAGCAAGTGGATGAGATCCAAAAACTTATCCTATTCTTATTGCAGGCTTGCTCGGTCCCTAAGTTGAAATCAAAACAATTTAGTCGTTGACCTGCATGGGCCACCACAAAAACCATGTCACGCCCCAGTCCCAAAATATCGAGGGACTAGCCACGTGGCAATGGCCAGCAGCACACACCGATGGACAAACCCAATTTAATGGATCCATCGGGGCGTACTTAAGCTGTAATACAACAATCAGGGTCTACTAATCTCATCCACAGAATAAATACAACAATATCAGAATCATAAAGTAAGATCAATCTCAATAAAATATAAACTCGGAAAATAACCCGATAATGAGTCTGATACATCTGTCAAGATACAAGAATAAAGATAACCACAGCAAATACTGAGTATGGAAACAGTATATACTTAGAAGATACCCTCGGTGATCACTCGTCTACTGGATATGGTACTGCTCCAGTGCCTGCTCTTGTTCCTGCTTCTGCTAATGCTCCAATCCCGTATACCTCAGGATAGATCTCGTATGCTAATCCTGGGGACATAATCCGGATCCAGGTCCTCAGGGGACATAGCAAGGTACAAAATAACTCAAGCCAAAATAAATGCAGTGCAGAAAATAAATGAGTAAATAGGGTAATACTAAATAACCAGCTAAGTGAAATGCAAGATGAGAGCATCACTAAAACTCAGGCTGAGACTACTATAGGATCTGTGTTGGAGAAACCCATAGCAGTATTTTCTCGAAGGGCCAGAACTTGTGCCAAAGCTCTGTATCAGAGACTAAGATACCTCCGGATGACAATATATATAATATAATCAGCCTTTGATATGGTAATACTCTCCCCACCCAATGTAATCATACGTATCATGTCCATGACACGCATGATTAAAACTAATACATCAAGTCATAATAAGATCTAAGAAAATAATGTCTATGTCATGAAACCTGTATCCCATACAGAATCACCTTGAATATTTCAGGAAGATTCTGTCTCATGATTAGTGTCAGGTGTCCTGGGTTATGATGTACTTGACAAAGCAAGTACGAGAATGTATAGGGTCTCGGTATCCATGTCTAGATGACGTTACACAACTCCGCGTACGGTATTGGCACCCGACTATTAATCAGATGCTAAGTAAGTCACACGGTCCTAGGTTAAGCATGTACAACAGATAAATAAGTCAAAAAAATATGTAACAAGAACTGCAAGATTTGGCAAGGTACACTTGCCTGGTATTTGAATACCAACAACTGTCCCTGTATCAGTGGATCCTGCAGGTACTCCTCCAAAAGCTGAAATAAACATCACCAACAGGCTCAAAAAATATCAAATAGCTAGAAATGCCTGTCCTTAAGTCAAATTTGGACACATGGGCAAAAATGACAGTTTCTGGTCAAAGCGGGGTCCACATGTGGGCCGCTTCGCACCGAAAAACGTGTCAGGGTTAAAGGTCTCCAAATTCGTCAAATTTAGTGTCAACAAGTCCAGAACGATGATACAAACCCAACGAAACTTCCAGAATTGGATTCCGATGAGCCGGTCACAAAATTGCCCGTCAAGTAGAGACGCGGGGCCCACGATACGCAATTTTGTCAACGTTCTCAGAATCGAACCAAACTTGGGTCACAGGACCAGTGTATTTCTACGACTCCGATGGCATAAGTTTTTTCTCGATCCGACGTGTGTACATAAAGTCACAACGTGTTCCAGAATTGGAGGATACATGGCGTTGTCGGCTGATACGCGTTGATTCCGGTGTGCACGCACATCCAAATCAACTTCTGCGAAATCCCGCATATCCGTATCAACAGCGCGCACCTTTCGATGAAGACCGCAAGCGACCAAGTCGTCCCGTTTGGCGGAGCGTACTCAGTTCCGGGGAAAAATGGGGCATTATTTTTCCTGTTTTTGGATCGCGGTTCGCGATCACCACAGGATGCGACGCACCGAGCGGGTTGCACGGGCATCGAGAGGGTTACATAGCCTACGCATCACAACTGACGGAACGGAAAACGGGGCAACGAGGAGAGAGAAAATGCTACCTGAATAGGGCTCCGTGGAATAGGGTTTCTTCGTGTCCGCGAGGAGATGCGACACGACCCTGTGCTGTCTCCGGGTTGCTGTGTCCGGTCTAGGGTTTAGGGTTTCGAGTGCTGCTGTGGAAGACTCGCCGGAGGAAGGCGGCTCGAGGCAGAGATGTTCAGCCGGAGGCGGAGGGGATTGGTGCTCAGGCGGCCGGCGCTCTGGTGCTGGGGAGAGGCGAGGTCGTCGAGGTCGGGCAGCGGGTCGTCGAGGGCTGTGGGAGGGGGTCATGGTCCTGGGTGGCGGAGGAGCTAGGGGTTTCGTCGTCGAGGAGGAGGAGGTTGATGGTGGTGGTGCTGGGCTGGGGTTTCGACGGTGGTGGTCGAGGGGGTTTCGAGGGGGAGCGGGGAGAGGGCGGCCGGGCTAGAGGGTGAGGTGGTGGTGTTGGGCTGGGCAGGGCAGCGGCGCTGGAGAAGCAGCGGCTAGGCGGAGGAAGGTGGTGGAGATGGCGGAGGGTGAAGGCGGAGAACGGCGAGGCGGGGCGACTCGTCGGCTGGTCGAGGCGAGGGCGGAGAAAGGAAGAGGGGATTTAGGGTTCCGGCATCGGGGGGGTTAAATAGGGGCTGGTCGGAACAGTAAAGGCGGTGGATTCCGATTTGGGTTCTGATTAGGATTAATGGGTCCGGGTCCGGGTCGGGTTCAATCTGAATCCGGCCCGATCCACTAATGTTTAAGTGTGGGTTCGGGTAGGCGGATTTCAGGTCGGGTTTAGATCCGACCCGACACGCTAAGGTTGGATTCAGTTCATTTGAACCGGGTCTGGGTTGGTTTGGTTTATTTTGGAAATAAATCAGGTTTATTTCTAGGGTTTAATTCGGTTTATTTAAACTTAGTTTTTAGGCTTTAAAATGCTTCCGGGGTCCAATAAATTCCCGAAAAATTACCTATGTCTAGTTTTTATTTTACACCAGAAAATATTATTTTCATAATATTTTAATATTAATTAACATTATTAAAAAATTATTTAATTACAAAAACC